>JAWWEW010000165.1:62114609-62131394 GCA_035583185.1 Anabacerthia variegaticeps
CTGGGCACCCTGTGCCAGGGCCTGCCCACCCTCCCAGCCACCAATTCCTGCCCAGTATCCCATCCAGCCCTGCCCTCTGGCAGTGGGAAGCCATTCCCTGTGTCCTGTCCCTCCAGGCTTTTGTGAAAAGCCCCTCTGATGATCTAAACAGCCTAAAACCTTCCCCATCTTGTGTTTGGGAAGTTCTTGGGCATTTGTCTGGGTGTCTGTGTGTTTTTAACTGACCCAGAGAAGCAGCAGAATTCAGGGCAGACAAGGCTGTCACTGCAACCATTGAATCTGTACCAACCGAGCTGCTTTGCCATCATTTCTCAGCAAAGAAATGGGCCATAATTTGGCCTCTTAGTTACTTGTACACAGCCCCTGGTTTGCAGTGAGACACATCCATGTCTTGCTGAACTCATCTCACGGGAAGGTAAACGGAGAAAGTTCCTGAACACTATTTTAGCTTTTGTTACCTCTTTTAGGGCTTTGCAGCCACCTCTCTTGAGGGAACTTTGTCTGCCTGCTTGTTGCTGGTCTCACTTAGGACAGCCTGGAGATTCTTAAACCTGTTTTTTCTCTTGCAGGCAACAGATGAGTTCTACTCCAAGCTGGAGGGGCAGAAGATTGATCTGAAGGCCTTGCAGCAGGTGTGTCCTCACCCAGGGCTGGGACAGCTGGGCTGGCTCCACGCCCTTCACTTGGTTCTTGCCATGGCTAAGGCCATCTGTCCTTATATTTTTTTTCTCCCATCTTGTTGTTGAAAGGAAAAACAAGCACTGAAGAAACTTGAGAACGTCCGTCGGGATCACGAGCACCGACTCGAAGCTCTTCAGCAAGCCCAGGTAAGGCACGTTTTGGAACTGAGCATGGAATCCCACGGTTGGAAGGGACCTTCAAGACCATCTCATTCCATCCTTTGCCACAGGCAGAGACCCCTTCCACTATCCCAGGTTGCTCTAACATCCCTGGACACCTCCAGGGATGGCTCTGCCTGGCCATTACCCCACGGAATCACTTAATCCTTGGATTTCATCTCAAATGCTTACATTTTCCCCAGCTACTGCTGAGCGTGTGCGTGGCTCCAGTGGACATAACCCCTTCCCTTTCCCTAAGGAAGCTGATAAGATGAAGGGAGAGCTGATAGAGATGAACTTGGCCGTGGTGGACCAGGCCATCCAGGTGGTGAGGAGCGCCTTGGCCAACCAGATCGACTGGACCGAGATCGGCGCCATCGTCAGGGACGCTCAAGCCCAGGGAGACCCTGTCGCCAGTGCCATCAAGGAGCTAAAGCTTCAGACCAACCACATCACCATGCTGCTGAGGTAACTGCATGGTTACCTCATGGAGAGCCTCACCTGGCACTGGGCAGGATGTCAGAGATTAAAAAAAACCCAAAAACAAAACATCTTTTTGATGGCAACTTTCGGTGTGAAGGGCTGGAATGTGCAAAGTTAATTCATGAATCTTCAGTGAGCTCCCTCAGAGAAATGTCAGTGCATGGAATCAGCTTTGTTGAGTCAGGTCCTTGGGTTGGAAAAATGTGGCTCTTTATTCCTCCTTTTTTTTCTTTTCTCCCCCCAGAAAATTTGGCTGAGTCCAAGACATAAACAGGCTGGCATGGGAGGCATCCTGAGCCTCCCTGTGTCTGCACACTGGGAGGGTTTTAAGGCTCCTTAGGCCATTTCCAGACTTCGTGGGAGAATTAAATTAAGAGCACTCTGCCCTAAGAATTAAAAAATACCCAGGTTTCTTAATCCCAGTTCTGTGTTTTAGGAACCCATATGTGTTATCTGAAGAGGAAGAGGAGGAGGAGGAGGATGCTGGTGTAGAGAAAGAGGGAACAGAAGAACCAAAGGGAAAAAAGAAGAAGAACAAAAACAAGCAGTTGAAGAAACCTCAGAAAAACAAACCCTCGCTGGTTGATGTTGATCTCAGTTTGTCTGCCTATGCCAACGCCAAAAAGTAAGATTTTCACTCAATGTGAGCAAGAATTTCCCTGTGTTTGCAGTTGTTGCTGATGATGTTGCAGGAGGAAGGGCTTTGGGATATCTTACTAAAAATAAAAAGTAACAATTGCAATGAGCAGCCTGTCCCGAGCTCTGGGCTGTGCATTTCCTGGGCCAAACCCACTGGGGCAGAGTCTCTACCTGTCACCTCAGTGTCATTTTGGGTCCAGTTCTGCACGTGGGACAAAATGCAGAGAGGTGTGGGGTAAGCAGAGCCTGACAATGAGTGACCCTGCTGGGATTGCAGGCCCAAACACACCTTGTTTCACAGGTACTACGATCACAAGAGACACGCAGCCAAGAAAACCCAGAAGACAGTGGAAGCTGCAGAAAAGGTACTTTTCCCCTTGGGTTTTAGAAGATATTTAAAAGCAAAACCCCTGTCATTGATAAGTGGAAAATCCTGACCTGGTTTGAGGAGCCCTAATGAGACATGAAAAGGAAAACCAACCAGCTGGGGCTGTTTTATTCTTGACATTTAAAGCTCACCAGAGAATTGCAAATCCCTGATGTAGCCTCTGTTTCCACCAGTGGCACTGGGAATACTCAAAGCAGGTGGAGATATTGACAGACCAGGACATAGGGAGGCAGGAGTGGGAAATCAGTGTCAATCCTTACAATCCAAGAGCTGATAATTTCAGGGAGCAGCTCTCCAGGGTGGAAGTTCAAGGGCAGCTGTCCCACCTGGGCATGCAGGGAATGCACAGCAGAGTGTGGAGCTGCTCTCATGAAGTTCAACCACCTCCTGCCAACCTTCCCATTGTTCAGTGAGCAGTGTTGGGATTCCTGCTGGGTTGTGATCCTGCTTTCTGTCCAAACAGGCATTTAAATCTGCTGAGAAGAAGACAAAGCAGACCCTGAGGGAAGTTCAGACGGTCACCACCATCCAGAAAGCCAGGAAGGTCTATTGGCAAGTACAGCTCCATTGTCCCTCTCTCATGTCCCCTCTCAGGCTGGGTTTCTCCTGGTTTGGAAGGGGAGCTAATGAGGATTTCCAAGCACTGCACCTTGGTTTGGGTCTCCTTGCAGCTGCTTCCTGAAGTCAGAGAATCCCAGAGGGGTTTTCAGGGATAGTAGCCAAGAGAAGCTGGGGCTCCCCCATCCCTGGAAATGTTCAAGGCCAAATGGGTGAGGCTTGGAGCAAGCTGGGGTAGTGGAAGGTGTCCCTGCCCATGGCAGGAGGTGGATCCAAGATGGTTTTTAAGGTCCCTTCCAACCCAAACCTTTTGGAGATTCTAGACGTTAAAAAACAGCAAACAAAGGACACCAAACCCCAAAGCTTTTAATCATCTAACAACTGAATTGTTAAAGTAGACCTAAGTAGGAGGACTTTGTGCTGATGGTACTTACTGTTTCAGCTCAAGACATCTTTGGCAGTGACACTGTAGTTGTGCCATGGCCTGTTTTTGTGCCCCAGGCACACGGATGGATGTGAAAGTGTGTGCAGTGTCAGAAATGGTGGATGCTGAGATGGTTATTGTCAGTCTGTTACAAAACCCCACGTGTGGAGTGTCCTCTCAGTGCCAGGTGTTTCTCACACAGTGGCTTTGCTGGGCTTGGGCAGGTTTGAGAAGTTCCTGTGGTTCATCAGCTCTGAGAACTACCTGGTTATTGCTGGGAGGGACCAGCAGCAGAACGAGCTCATTGTGAAGCGCTACCTGAAACCAGGTGAGTCCAGGGGTGAGAAGTGGGGGGGTTTGCCTCTCCTTTCCCAGTTTTGTAGTGCCCAGGAGTGAAGTGGGAAGGTTTGTGTGCTTTGTCCTTAAGCTGGGTCCTGGGTCAAAGGGGACCTTGGTGGTGGGAGCCCCTCTGGCACTGTGGGCTTAGAGCAGGTTGGATGGGCCCCCTCGGGAGCAAAGGAGCTGCTTCTCCCTGGGACAGCTGATGGACTAAGAGGCTTCTGTGTCCTCTTGCCATCCTGCTCCTTGCAGCCAAAGCAGCTCTTTGCAGTTGGTGTTAGGAAGTTCCCCTTGGCTGGAGGGGTCTGTGGTTGCCACATGTGGCCGATGGGAGTCCCCTCTTTTCCAGGGGACATCTACGTGCACGCCGATCTGCACGGAGCCACCAGCTGCGTGGTCAAGAACCCCTCAGGTGCCTGGCTGGGGCCTGTGGGAGCCTGGAGGGCTCTCAGGCTGCCCTGGGGCAGGTGTGGGAGGTGCAGGGTTTGATGTGCCCTGCGTGGGTGTCCCTTGCAGGGGAGCCCATCCCACCCCGGACACTGACAGAGGCTGGGACGATGGCCCTGTGCTACAGCGCGGCCTGGGACGCACGTGTGGTCACCAGTGCCTGGTGGGTCTCCCACAACCAGGTAAGGAATGAGCTTTCCAGCTCTCTGAGGGGACTGGGTGAGGCAGTGGGAGCTGATGGATGTGGGTCAGGCTGGGGTGGGATTCAAGTGTGGGAGTGCAGTGATTCCACTGAAGTTGTGGTGGTTTAATTTCCTGGGTAGCCCAGTTAGTCACCCAGGACTTCTGAAATATAGTGCTGATTGGGTTGGATTGGGTTGGATTGGATTGGATTGGATTGGAACATCTCTTAGGAAAATTCCCTGCAAAGGAGAGGAAGAACCCCTTGGCTACAGAGTCCTGAGAGCTGTGCCCAGCAGTTACTTCATTGGTGCTGTTATCACATGATGCTGGCCTTCTGTCACACGTGGTTTTTATAGGATATCATGATTTATTCTCTTTTAGGTTTCTAAAACTGCACCCACAGGAGAATACCTCACCACTGGGAGCTTCATGATCCGAGGTGAGGCCCGAGGGAACAGTGGGAATGTGGCATTTCCTCTGGAGGTGCTGGGCTGTCCTGCAGTGGCAGCCAGCAGCTCCCCCTCTTCTGCGAGGAATCTGCTGGGGAATGGGTTAGGCTGAGCATGAGGCAGCTGCAGCAGCATTTCTTGCCAAGCCCTGGGCAGCAGTTCATTAGCTCAGCTGCCTTTGAGTTCTCCTGTTCCCATCTGAGAGATAAAATAAGCCCCAGTGTAATTGTTTGGTAGCCTGAAGCCTCTAGTAAAAATGAGTTTTGGAAGTACATCCTATAACGTGCCTGTTAAACCTCCTCATGAGGCTCTGCCTTTGTTTTTCAGGGAAAAAGAATTTCCTTCCACCCTCCTATCTGATGATGGGCTTCAGCTTCTTGTTTAAGGTACAGCTTTTCCCATCAGCTCCTCCTGACTTTTGTAATGTGCTTTGAGCTGTAGGAGGCTTTATTTTCTGGGTCTTGCTTATCAGTATATTCCCAATTACTTCTTTCCCCATTGGGACAAATCCCATAAACCACTTCTTGCTGATAATGACTCTGCTTTCATTTCCATCTCTCCCCAGTGTGAGCTGTCTGTAAAACAGACTGAACCTTCCTGCCTCTGCCAGGTTGTTGTCCCAGCTGTGTCTGGAGCGTGGGGATGTCCAGGGAATGTGTGTCACCTGCCTCTCAGGGCTGTCACACTGGGGTTTAAATGGGCTGGGTTACTTTTCTTGCCTTTTGATGGCTGAAAAAGGAAAGGAAAAGCCACGTGAGGTGCTGTGTGAACAGACCAGTGGGCTGGGGCTGGGGCTGCCCTGCCCTGAAGGTGCCTCTGCTTCCAGGTGGATGAAAGCTGTGTCTGGAGACACCGGGAAGAGAGGAAGGTCAAAGTCCAGGATGAGGATCTGGAAACGGTTTCCAGCAGTGCCAGTGAGCTGGTGGCTGAAGAAGTGGAGCTGTTAGGTACAGTGGGGCTGGTGCTGCATGTGGTGCTGTTCAGGCTCTCTGTGTGATCCCTCTGGCATCCTGGATCACTGACAGGACTCAGGGAATGGCTTCCCACTGCCAGAGGGCAGGGTTTGGTGGGATATTGGGAAGGAATTGCTGGCTATGAGGGTGTGGTTGCCCAGAGAAGCTGGGGCTGCCCCTGGATCCCTGGAAGTGTCCAAGGCCAGGTTGGATGGGGCTTGGAGCACCCTGGGCTATGGAAGGTGTCCCTGCCCTTGGCACGGGGTGGGATGGGATCATCTCTAAGGTCCCTTCCCACCCAAACCAGTCTGGGATTCTGTGGTTCCATGACTCTGTGATGGATCAGTTTGGTGTTTCTGACTGTGCTTTCCTCCCCTCTGTGCCCCAGAAGGAGGAGACACCAGCAGTGAGGAGGAAAAGGCCGAGTGTGAGGAAGCTCCAGAGGATGTGGAAGCAGCTCCAGAGGATGTGGAAGCTCCAGAGGATGTGGAAGCCACACCTGAGAGTAACTGTGATGAGGGTGTTGCTGACCTGGAGCAGGGAAGAGGAAACCCAGCTCCTGCTCCAGAGGATGACTCCGAGGAGGAGGAGGATGGGGAATCCGAGGATGAAGCAGAACATCCAGAGCCAAAGGGTGAAGGGAAGGAGGAGGAGGTGAATTACCCAGACACAACCATCGACCTGTCACACCTCCAGTCTCAGAGGTGAGAGAGGCAGCAGCAATGGGGACACCTCTGAGGGTCTCCTGAAACACTGCCAGGGCAAGGGCTGGGATGAGCTGCCATCTCTCCATGCCCAGCAAGGCAGTGCTGTGGGAATGCTGCCCCACCTTCCTTTCAGGGCTGTTCACACCTGGGATGTGAGCCCTGAGCTGTTTCTGCTCTGTGTGAGGCTGAGCTGGGCTCAGCTCCCCGTGGTCCCTGCGGGTGGCACTCCTTGGAGCGTGCAGGAGGAGGGATGGAGTGGGTGGATGTGCAGAGCTGTGCAGGGAACACCATGGCTGAGGGGGCTGGGTGCTTGGGAAGTGCCACATCAGGGGTTCCCTCGGGGCCCAGGCTGCCTTTGCTGTGTTTGTGTGTGTGTGAGATGAGCTGGCAGAGATCTAAGGCTTGTTTTGCAGACTAAATCCCAGCATTCCTACCTTTTCCATTCCCCAGAGCTGGGATTTTCAAAAACTAGAGAGCTGGAAGTGTTAGCACCGAGCTGCCCATGTCTGGGCTGTGCTTGATGTGTCCGTGGCTGAGCTGCTCTACATCTCTTGGTTCTCCATTTCCATCTCCCCACAGATCCCTGCGGAAAATCCTGCCCAGAGAGGAAGAGCCCAGCTTGGTAAGGCCCCAGCTCCGGTGCTGGCACAGAGCAGTGGGAGCTGCTGCTGGGCAGGGTGTGCCCTGACTGCCTTTCCCTTCCCAGAGTGACAGCAAGGCCCAGGGGCGAAGGCATCTCTCTGCCAAGGAGAGGAGGTGAGAGCCAGTTTGTGTTTCATGGAATCACACAGTCCCAGGGTGGTTTGGGTTGGAAGGATCTTAAACCCCACCCAGTTCCACCCCCTGCCATGGGCAGGGACACCTTCCACTGTCCCAGGGTGCTCCAAGCCCCGTCCAACCTGGCCTTGGGCACTTCCAGGGCTGGGGCAGCCACAGCTTCTCTGTGGAAATGCCTCCTCCCCATTCCCTCCCCAAGCCCTGGGCACGGGGCATGTCTTGCACCTCCCAGTCTGGGCTGATCCATAGATCCATACCCACTGTCCATCCTGCATTTCCAGGGTGCTGCTCCTGGCCTGGGGGACTGCTGGCTGTGAGCAGTTTCTTGTGTGCTCATGACTGGGAGAGGTTTTACTGGGGAGGGGTCGTTCCCAGTTTGTGCCTCAGGTGCCTCCATAGCCCCCTGGTGTGGGAGCAGGGTGGGAATGCTGCCAGGAGAGCAGCAGCCTCTCTTGTCACAACCAGGGGCAGTGTGTCCTGATTGTTTTCCTTAGAGAAATGAAGAAAAAGAAGCAGCAGAACAACTCAGAGAGCTCGGAGCTGCCTGAGGACAAGCAGAAGGAGGGGGAGACACAGCCTCCCACTGCCCCTGGCAGCAACAGGGGCCTGCCAGCCCCTCAGCCCATCAAGCGGGGCCAGAAGGTGGGCAGGGACCAGGCTTGGCATGTGAGGTGTGGATGGAAATCCCAGATTTCCCAGACATCCATCGCTGCCTCGGGGCTTCAGACTGCAGAAGGAGCTCACTTGAACCAGTCTCTTGGTTCCTGGTGAACTGCACTGGGAGAGGTTTGGGATAACTGGGCAGGGGAATGCGTGGGGAATCAGCATCCAGGTGTTTGTGGGTGCAAAAGTCACTGTTTCTGAAGCTGTTGGTGTTTCCTCCTGCAGAGTAAAATGAAGAAGATGAAGGAGAAGTACAGGGACCAGGACGAGGAGGACCGGGAGCTCATCATGAAGCTGCTGGGGGTGAGGGAGGGGGCTCCTCCTTCCCTGGGGCCCTGGGGGCTCCTCCTCCTGCTCTGACCACCCGTGTACCCACAGTCTGCAGGCTCCAACAGGGAGGACAAGGGCAAAAAAGGCAAGAAGGGCAAGACAAAAGAGGAGGCACCAAAGAAGCAACAGCAGAAACCCAAGGCCCTGCGTCGTGGAGCGGGAGGGGGCAAGGAGACCCTCCCAGCAGGAGTTCTGCTGCACGAGGCACAGGATCCAGGCCTGGAGGAGCAGGATGAGAAGGTGAGGAGGAGGATGGGAATCAGAGGAGCAGGGTAGGAATGAGGAGCAGGATGAGAGGTGAGGAGGAGAATGGGAATGAGAGGAGCAGGGTGGGGAGGAGAGGAGCAGGGTGGGGAGGAGAGGAGCAGGGTGGGAAGGTGGGAACTCTCCTCTCCATGTGCCTGTCCCTTGCTGTGGCTCTCCTGGCACTGTGTGGGAGCTGAGCTGCTCCTCGTGGGTTTTGGGCACTGTGGAGAGCTCTGTGCCAAACGGCACCACTCGGGGACTCTGCTGCCCTCCCAGGGCCCTGCAGCAATCCCTGTGCACGTCCCATTCCCAGCACAGCCACAACTGGGGCTCGGAGGAGTTCCAGGATCCAGCTCAGTCAACACCTCCCACTCAGCCGAGCTGGAGCTGAGCTCCCAGGATCCCGGAGCCCCATCTCCCAGCTCGGCGTGTGCCAGGCACATCGGGCCTTGGGGAGAGACACTCCAGCCCCACCCACTCCAGAATGCTCTCACCTGTGCTTTGAAACGAGTCCAGCTCTCTGGGCAGGGAGTGTGGCTTTGTGGGCACTGCTGACAAGAGGGTTTATTGTCTCTGGGTCAGGGGGAGGAGGAGGCAGCTGTGTGCTCCCTCCAGCTCTCACTGTCCCCTCCTTGTGTGTGCAGGAGGAGCAGGACCAGGAGCAGCCAGGAGTGGAGGTAAATGTTTGTCTGCAGCTCCCCCGATGCTGAGGGCAGGGCTGTGTTCCCGTGGGAGCCCCCCCAGGGCTGTTTGAACCCAGCTTAATTGTAATTTTTAACAGATAACCCCCTTTTCTTCCTGCCTCGCTCATCTCCACCTCCTCCATGAAACCAGAGCTGGCTCGTTTTTGCCTGTGGAGGTGCTGGCACCCCCAGGAGAGCTGGCTCTGGGCAGGAGGATGACACGATGTGCAGTGCAGGTTGTTCTTTAGAAGTTTTATTTACATATCAAATTGCTTCAGACCTTTCTGTAATTACAGGCTGTGGGTGTTGCCCAGGGCTGGCAATAAGCGAATTCCTTTCAGTTCCTTACTGAAGGAGGATAACGGTGTCTGTCCCAGGGGAAGCTGGTGGTGACCCTGTAAGGTGTAACTACATCTGGGGGTCCCAAAACTCAGATTCATCAAACGATGTGATTTTGGTGATCAAAGGGGGGCCCAGTCATGAATCATGACTGATTCGATGCCAGCGCAGTGAGTGATTGTGGAATCGTGGAATGGTTTGGGTTGGAAAGGACCTTCAAGACCACCTAATTCCAAGCCCAGCCGTGGGCAGGGACCCTTCAGCCCCCCGGGGTAGCACAGAGGGCACTGCCTGGTGCCCAGTGAAGCCCTTTGCCCCTCAGGATGGCGAGGCCCTGCTGGACTCGCTGACTGGGCAGCCCCATCCCGAGGACATCCTGCTCTTTGCTGTGCCCATCTGTGCTCCCTACACAGCCATGACCAACTACAAGTAAGTGGCAGCACCTTTTGGGGTGGGGTTTGGTGACAGCCCGTGCTTTGCTTACAGAAACCTTCTCTTTGGGCAGGTACAAAGTGAAGCTCACCCCGGGCACCCAAAAGAAGGGCAAAGGTACGGTCTGAAAGCCCTGGATCCTTTTCCATGCTCTGCCTGGTGAGGCCAGTGTGGTTTTCCAAGCTGTTTCACTCTTCCCTGTGTTTTTCCAGCTGCCAAGATCGCCTTGCACAACTTCATGCAGTCCAAAGAAGCCAGTGCAAGAGAAAAGGACCTGTTCCGCAGTGTGAAGGTGACCCCTTTCTGCAGTTCCTCCTGTGCAAATGTCACAGCAGCAGCAAAATGTCCACCAGGGCCAGTCTGGGGGGAAATGCTGAAAAACTGAGTGTGCTGTTGGCTTGGGTGGTTTTTAGCATTGCTGGGGAAGGGCAGAGAGTCCCAGAATGGTTGGGGTTGGAAGGGATCTCAAATCTCATCCCATCCCACCCCCTTTTCCACAGGAAGGGCAGGGACACCTCCCACCAGCCCAGGGTGCTCCAACCTGGCCTTGGACATTGCCAGGGATCCAGGGGCAGCCCCAGCCTCTCTGGGCACCCTGTGCTGCTTAGGCTGGGAAGAACCATTAGAAACGGAGCCCCAGTGGTATCCCTGGGCCTTGTGTTTCTGTCTCGCGTTGCTCTTGAGCTAAAATAATATCCAAGAAATCCTCTAGTTTTGGGAGGGGGAATTCCTGTGGCAGGGGCAGGGGCCTGCCTTGGGAGTGCAGGTTGGAGGTGTGTCCTGTGTCCCCCCTTTGCCCAGGGCTCAGCAAGGTGTCTGTAAATGCTTTTCTGCCATGCCCAATTTTTCCTCTTCCCTGTTTTCCAGGACACCGATTTGTCAAGAAACATCCCTGGCAAGGTGAAAGTGTCTGCACCTCATCTCCTGAACAGGAAGAAGAAGTGATTCTGTGCTGGGGGTTCTCACCCCAAAGTGGTGCAGTCAGGAGCAGCACCTGGAGCTGGGACAGACAGACACGGACTGGATTGTTGCCACAGGACAGGCAGCCAGGGCCAGGTCCTGCAGATGGTGCAGTTGGACTCTTGGTACCAATAGTTTATAAACATGGAAGTAAATTGCTGGCGTTTGGTCAGGAATGTGCTCCCAGGCCGTTGGTTCTGTCCTTCCTCAGCACTGGGCAAGGTGTTGGAATGTGGGGCAGCAGAACCCCGGCGTGTTCAGCCCCTCCCTGCCCTGCCACGGGCTGGAGGTCCCAGGAGGGCAGAGCAGGGCAAAATGGTCCTTTGGGAAGGCAGAATGGGATTTCCCCCAGCCATTCCCTTGGCTGCAGAAAGGGAAGGTGCAGGCCCAGGTCCCACCCTCTGCTCCCTGTGCAGAGGAGGAACAGCAGCGGCTGGGAGTCAGGATAAACCCCCAGGCTCTACCAGGAATTACAGCACAGGATTTGTTCTAGAAGTCCAAGTTTTTAATTGTTTTTTTGAAGACAGCTTAAAACATGATTCCCCCCTTCCCCCAGCCTGGGGCAGCCAGGGCAGCCCTGCCCCTCTCCCTGTCCCTCCTGCCAGGGATGCTCCACGGACACAGCTGGGAACAGGCTCGAGCACTTTCAGTCACACTCTCAGGGCAGAATATCTGCTCCCTAAGGTTCACAACTGAAGTTCCACAACATAAAAGAGTTCCAAAAAAAACCAAGCTACAGCCAAACAGAGAGCAGTGGTGCTTTAACATCTCAAGGTTTATCACAGTTTATCGACTGACAAGGGACACTTTCCAAATCCCGCTGCTCTGACCGTAAGCCTTTGAGCTGTGGGTACCAACACCCTGGTGGTGTGCTCAGCACTCCCTGCACAGCCACCACTGTCCCCAGCTCCTGGGCTGGGCGCTCCAACACGTGTCCCCAGGGGCTCAAGGTGGCCTCAGACCTGCCTCCAGGTGCACAGCCCCAGAACGAGTTTCAGCTTAAGCTCAGGCTACGTCTCCACTTGCATTAAATACATTTATTGCAAACATCTTTGACACAAAAATAGGTTCTCTCTAGGCCATTCACATGCAACGTAAAGGCGAGAAGCGACTACCTAGGACGACACAGAGGTTTAACCTACACACCTTTAATGTTTGCCACCCTGGGATCCTCCCCCGGGGCTGCCCAAGGCTCAGGAGCCAGAGGTGTTGTTGCTCCCAAAGCGCTGGTTGACGCTGTGCAGCAAGTGCTTGGGGAGGCAATTCCAGGAACTGGCCAGCATCTCCTTGAAGCAAATCACTGCCTCGAGGCACAGCCTGGGGAGAGGAGGCAGGGCTGCTGTCAGCAGGGGCAGGGCTGCAAGGGGAGCTGCTGCTGGGGGATCCTGCTCAGCAGCAGTGCCAAACAGGCTGAGAGGAATCCTGCTCCATGCTCACAACTGCTCTGGCAGCATTCCTTGGAGGAGGAAGTGTTTTACACTCTTTCGGATCTGGTGGTAGCCCTGCGTAACTTGTCCTACAATCACATGGTTTGGGTTGGAAGGGCCTTAAAGACCATCTCATTCCAAAGCCCTGCCTTGGGCAGGGACACCTCCCACCAGCCCAGGGTGCTCCAAGCCCCGTCCAACCTGGCCTTGGACACTTCCAGGGATCCAGGGGCAGCCCCAGCTTCTCTGGGGAACCGATGCCAGGGCCTGCCCACCCTGTCAGGAATCTCTTCTGCCATCTAAGCTAGGGATACAACAGTTTGATGTTGAAGTCTTGTTTCCTTACCTTACAAGAGATCTTGGTTGTAGGGAAAACACAAGGATTTCATTGCTGTGAGCCTGGGAGGGCAGAAGAGAGAGAGAGAAGATAATTGGTGCTGTGAGTTCACACTGTCAGAGCAGGAGCCAAAGCAGCCCAGGCCCACCCAACCAGACCATGGAATTAAGGAATCACAGTGGTTTGGGTTGGAAGGGATCTTAAAGCCCATCTCGTGCCATGGGCAGGGACACCTTCCACTGGAGGAAGCCTTCAGGTTGCCAAGCCTTCAGGCATCTGCACTGAGGGAATGTGGGCAGGAGCAACCCATCTGCCCCTCAGGCTTTGTTCATGCCCCTCTGGGATCCCCAGCAGATCCTGGTGCCCACCACAACTACCAGCCTGGCAGCAGGGAGGGAACACTCCGAGTGGACTTACAGCTTTGGAGTGGGCGAGCAGGTTGTTGGCACAGCCCCCAAAGACAATCACCTCTCCCTCCTCGCTGGCACAGGCCGTGTGCCACAGCCTGCAAACAGAAAGCAGCACTGCATTAACCCCAAATCCCAGCTCAGCCCTGTCACTGCCCTGGGAAGATCCCTCCTCATCCCAAGGGCCAGGCCAAAGGGGGAAGACCAGGAAAAATCACTGCTTTAACTCATTAATGTGGATCAGATCAGTTCCCAAACAAGATGGATCTCAGGAACTCCAAGACATGTTTTCTATGCCACACATGTGCATCACAGGGGTTTTAGTGCTTAAGCTGCAGGTCATCAACCCTGATTTACTGGGCAGGAAGCCAAAAACAAACTGGGTGTGCATGGGACAAGCCACCACCTCAGGGGCACCGGCCCGTGCCCAGTTTGCTGGGACAGCAGGGACACACTGGTTCCAGTGAGCTCTGGTACTGGCAGTCTCAGCTCAGAGGCCTCTGCAGCCAAACCAAACCCTAAATCCCGAGATCAACCCCCAGATTCTGTGTTTCCAGCTTTTTCACAGGAGCCACAGGCTGCCTCCAGCACCTGCCCTGAGTGGGGCTCACCTGAATTCTGGGAGCACAACCACTGCCCTCTGGGACACAGAGAGCTGTGAGGAGCAACCTGTGCCCCCTCTCTGACAGCCACCACCAAGGGCTTCCACACTCCTTTGATAAACAAGTTCCCAGGGAATTGTCTGCCATACCTTGGTTTTTCGGAGTAGTTATGCTCAAACTGTATCCACTCGTTCTTGCTGATACAATAAATCCAGGCATCACCTGCAAACAAGCAAAGCCCCAGATATAAACCAGGATTCTGTTAGTTCTGGCATGTTTGCTGCAATGAACACATACTCTGGTGTAGCACAGCCCATTCCTGTTCTTAAATAAACCAAGTATTTTAGGATAAACCTTTTAAAACACTGGCTCCTGTTTGACAACAGGTGTTTCGTGCAACAGAGGTGTATGGGAGTGAAGATGCAGAACTGTGAAGCTCTTACTAACTGCAATTTGCATCAGATACGTTTTTAGAGCAGATGAACTGCTATAAATAATGATGTCCCCACACATTCCACACTCCTGCTCTGTGGAATTAGCTGTTGGCCATGAGGAGCTGGATCACAAGTGCATGGGAGGAATTTAGAAGGAATTCAAGCAACAATTCAAGCTCCTGTGCCCAGCTGTTCAAGAGCACAAAGACACCACCAAATCCCTCTGGAATGACTTACTCAGTGGCTGCTTGTCAGTGGTGAACCCTCCAAAGAGGAAGAGATGATCCGAGGAAATCGGTGTTAAGGAATGCCACGACCGGCCGACTGGGCAGATGCCTTGTGTGAGTCTGGATTGCAATGAAAACACCCCAGATTACTCAGGAGGGACAGCAAGAGCCCCCTGCTCTTTCCTGCTCCCATTATTTTTCAGGATCTGCAGGACTCAGCTTGGCCCTGTGCAGGGACCTGACAAGTTTCCCTTCTTTAGACATGGCACAGAATTTCAGCGGATCAAGTTTCAGTACCCACATTTCGTTCCACTCCCACGTGTCCAGGTCCAGGTAGTAGAAGTCGTTCATTCTGGACTCCTGCAACAAAGCAGGTGGTTGGTTCAGATCCTCTGCTTAGGCCTGAGTTCAACCTGCCCTGGTTCCCCTGGGCTGGCCTTACCCTGTATCTGCCCCCGAACACGTAGCCCCTGTTCCCAACCGTGGCACAGGCGTGGGCGGCGCGAGGGGACGGCGTTTTGCCCTGGGGAGAGAAACACATACAGCACAAATCAGGCACCCCGGGAGAAGAAAGGCTCACAGAAACTCAGCTTTAAGGGCAGCAAGGAATAGAGGGAAAAAAACCCAGCCAGCAAGTCATCCTGTGTGCAGACTTGCCTTCTGGATGGATGGAAGAGCAGAAAACTTATTAAAAATGAGATATTTTTTTCCCCTCTTGAAGTGTAGAAGTTTGGTTTATAGCCATAAAAGACAGACTGTAAATGAGACAGTGATATAATAAACCATTATATGCACAAAGCATTAAGTGTCCAAGGCCAGGTTGGACAGGGCTTGGAGCCACCTGGGCTAGTGGAAGGTGTCCCTGCCACTGGAACTGGATGGGCTTCAAGGTCCCTTCCAGCCCAAACCATTCTGGGATTTTATAATTCTATTAAATGTCATTTTTCTTGAGTTTCTGAAATCCTTGAGACCTGTGTGCAGTGAGACAAAGCAATTCTTTGGCAGCCTGGCATGACTTGTCTCCAATTTCACTTCCTCCAGCTCTGTGGCAATATCACCCCTTTCCCCTTGTTCCTGAATACCTCTGGGACACTTCAAATGTGTGCATTTGTAACCAGGAGTGTTTAATTCTAACTTGACCACAACTGAGCCCTCCAGTGACACGTCCCAAAGCCTCACATGGCACTGATGGTGACAGCAAACCACACACTTCATGCTCCTGAGCTCTCCGTGAGCACAAGGCCACTGAAGCATGAAAGAAAGCAAGTCACAGGGAAAAAAAGAAGACAGATCAAAATAAAAGGCAAATCTCCTGTGTTTGGAGAGTGGATTTATGTAAGTGAGTGGTTCAAATGGCTCCAAGAGCACTGCTATTAACATTACTGAGCTGCAACTTAATTAACCTACACAATAATTACCGTAGTTATAGGCTGGCTCCAGGTAAAAGTTTCAATGTCCAGAACGTGCACGTGGTCATTCCACCCTCTAGGATGACCTGAATTCTTTAAAAACCATAAATAAGCAACAAGTTTGAATAAGCACTGATTAAATATGAAAGCTGAACCAGAAATGACTTCCAGGGTTACTTACCCAAAAAGAGGTTTCATCGAATTCAAATGTTCCCCGTTGCTTCTCTTCAGGAAAATAGCCATAACCTCCAAAAAAGATCAGCCTGGGAGAAAACACAGACCAAGGTCTGTTAGAAATCCTGTCCCATCTGTTGTTATAAAGGACAGTTCTGTAAAGGCTGTGCTCAAACTGGAAAACCAGGGAACTGCTTTATTATTCCAGTGTATCTCCAGTGCCAGTTTTCCAGGTGTGGGGCCCCACTTCTTGCCCAACCGACCCTCCCACCCACACTAAATCCCTCTGGAGCTGCTTCCCAGGCCTCAGCCTGCCAGGCTTTGCTCCAGTTCCAAAGAGATGAGGCTACCAGGCCGTGCCGCCTGCTCTCTGCCCCTCAGCCTGCACCACTGGGGCTCCCACACCGTTCTCCTGGGGGTTTAATGGCATTTACCTTCCAGTTTTATCCCTGGTGTTTAGCCTGTATCACAAACTAATGGCACGGCCTTGCCAGGAATTCCTCCTGGATTGTGGAGTGGCAAAAACAATCTGCACCACCTCATTAAACACCCACAGCTCCAGCCCTGCTCAGATTTAGATCTGATCACATCAGGTTTGGTAATGATGAGCTCTCTTTCCACACACCAAGAACCTGGAAACCAGCACCATGGGCAATTTCATGGAATCACAGAATATCCTGAGTTGGAAGGCACCCACAAGGATTTTCCTGTCTTTCCTGAGTGTCTGCAGCAAATTCCACAGCAATTACCCTAACACTGTGAGCTCTCTCTCCATGGAATAGCCAAAGCAGCACAAGCTGCTCTAGAGTTATACTCCAAAATCACCCCAAATCACCATGGTTTGGGTTGGAAGGACCTTAAAGACCATCTTGTCCCACCCCCTGCCATGGGCAGGGACACCTCCCACCAGCCCAGGGTGCTCCAAGCCC
>JAWWEW010000165.1:62136525-62159503 GCA_035583185.1 Anabacerthia variegaticeps
AACATCCGCCCGCCCCGCCGCGCCTTCCGCCCGCACCGCGCATGCGCGGCGCGCAACGCCAATTAACGGGGGCAATTACTGCTCCAATTAACCGGGGGGGTGATTAATGCCTCAATTAACCTGGGGTAATTAATGCCCCAATTAACCTGGGGGGGAATTAACACCCAAATTAACCGAGGGGAATTAATGCCCCAATTGACCTGGGGGGGGTAATTAATGCCCCAGTTAACTTGGGGGGGAATTAATGTCTCAAATTAGCCCGGGGGGGTAATTAACGCCCCAATTAACCCGGGGGTGGGGAATTAATGCCCCAATTAACCCAGGGGGGGAATTAATGCCCCAATTAACCCGGGGGGAATTAATGCCCCAATTTACCTGGGGGGGGTAATTAACAGCACAATTAATCCGGGGGAGAATTAACACCCCAAATTAACCCGGGGGTAATTAATGCCCCAATTAAACTGGGGGGGTAATTAACACCCCAATTAACCCGGGGGGTAATTAATGCCCCAATTAAACTGGGGGGTAATTAACACCCCAATTAACCCGGGGGGTAATTAATGCCCCAAATTAGCCCGAGGCAATTAATGCCCCAATGAACCCGGGGGGGAATTAATGCCCCAAATTAGCTCGGGGCAATTAATGCCCCAATGAACCCGGGGGGGAATTAATGCCCCAAATTAGCTCGGGGCAATTAATGCCCCAATTAATTCAGGGGTAATAAATGCCCCGATTAACCTGGGGGGGAATTAATGCCCAATTAACCTGAGGTAATTAATGCACCAAATTAATCTGGGGGCAATTAATACCCCGAAATTAACCGGGTGGGAGCCGTTAGCACTCCCAAATTAACCTGGTGGGGAAATTAATACCCCAAATTAACCAACCGGGGGGGCAATTAATACCCTGCAATTAATCGGAGGAGTAATTAATGTCCCAAATTAACCGTGGGGGCAATTAACACCCTGAATTAACCGGGTGGGGGGGCAAATAATGCCCTGGAATTAACCGGGGAGGGGGGCAGTTAATGCCCCAAATTAATCTGGGGGGCAACTCAACATCGCAAATTAACCAGGGGCAATTAACAACCCAAATTAACTTGGGGGTGGAACTAAACATCCTGAATTAACCTTGGGAACACCTGAATCCTCAAAATTAACCTGGGGGGCAACTAAACACACCCAAAATCAAACCTTAGGGAGCACCTCAACCCCCAAAATTAAACTGGGGGGCAACTAAACACCCCCAAATTAACGTGGGGAGGGAATGAAACAGCCCAAAATTAATTTTGGGGGGCACCTGAACCCCCAGAATCAACTGGGGGGGCACCTGAACCCTCAAAATTACCCTTAATGGGCACATGAACCCTACAAAATGAAACCTTAGGGGACACCTGAACCTTCCAAAATTAACCTTGATGGGGACCTGAACCCCCTCCCAAAGTCAAAGCTTGTGGGCACCTGAACTCCCCTACAAATCAAGTCATGGGTGGCACTTGAACCCCCTCCAAAATAACCCTGGGGGGCACCTGAATCCCCCCAAAAATAAACCCTTGGGGTGAGGGTTCCCTGAGCCCTGCACAAAAAGAAATAGCAAAGGGAGTTTAGCACATAAAATTACAGCTCTGTTAAAACACCCACTCACAAAACTTCCCTCTATGATACAAATTTGCTTCCAAACCTCCTTTCCCCAAATAATTAAATTTGACAGATTGTAAAAATATCAAAAACTTGTCAAAATGGACCTTGATTCAACTCTCTATAAAATTTTAATGACTGTGCTCCTGTTAACTAAATATTTGAAACAGAAAAATAGCCCCGTACTACATTTGCTCTTTTTAAACAATAAATAATCAATTTTTTGTTTGGGGTTTTTTTTTAAACAAGAATGAAATATAAACTTTACACGTCCAAAATACAATATACAACTTATTTCCAAAAGGACTTAGTGATGACAGAAACAGTAAAACCAGGTGATGGGCAGAAGTTTTTCTACAGAGACAGCAGGTCAGGCTGCTCATTGGAGGTTTTTCTTCAAGTTCCACAGTTCCCTTCTGGATTTTCCTACTTGGGCTCCATCATTTGAATGGATGGTGGGAGGAGAGGGTGATGGAATCAAACAATAAGGTTTGGTGGTGTTCCCAGATTTGTTACCTTTAAGACTGATGAGTGTGGATCTCCCCAGGACACTGTTGAACTAATTTAGGCTGATGTGATAAGGCTGGAGGAAGAGTTTTAGACTAAAGCCGTATTTTATCCAACTGAAACCATTTTGTGTCATGTCCCCTTCCAAAAGAACAAGTTGGATGGACTGTCTCCTTAAGACCACAACAGAAATGAACAATATAGAAAACAAGAGAGGTTTCTCTTAAAAAGGAATTCTTTTGTTCTCAAACTTCACGTAGGAACTCAGCTTAACACGCAGCTGCTCTGGAACATCAGTAAAGTTCACCAAGAGAACACCTGGAGGTGTCTCAGGCTTTCCCAGCCCTCCTTCATGTGCTGTGGAGTTGACTTTGTCTCTCGGTCTCGGCTTTCCTCTCCTGCCGGTGGGTCATGGCAGCCCAGAAGGTGATTTTTTTCAGCACTTCCTGCAGAAGTTTGGATGGCAAGCAGGGAATTTGGTTCTCCAAGAGAGCTGCATTCTTCCCAATGCAGTCAAGACACAGCCTGAAGAAAGAAAATTCCAAAAAACCCCAGGAAATATTTAAGTAAATGGTCTAAAGACAAAAAAGCGACACCTAATTAAAGCTGGTGTAGTGCATTAATTACAGATGTTTGTGTAATTTGGGCCTGTGCAGGGGGATTACACAACCCCAGTGATTAAACTGCTGGGGATCATCACACATTGCATGGCTCAAATAGTGCCTGAGGAGGTAATTTGGTATTTTACCTGCCTGTGCAGGAGCATGTGGGTGAAATAACCTTTGGAGCAACCTGGTCTGGTGGGAGGTGTCCCTGCCCACGGCAGGGGGTGGCACTGGATGGTCCTGGAGGTCCCTTCCAGCCCAAACCAGCCTGGGATTCAGTGATTCTATAACCACAACTCACCTGAGGAGGGAATAAGGTTGAGTCTGAAATATCAGCAAGTCACTGCAGTGACCCTGATGAAGAGAAAAAAAGAACCATTAGTATGGCAAACAGTTTTATCTCAGCAAGAGTGCTGTTTTCTAGACTAATGTCACATTCATTACCACATGCGTGATTTAAAACTGGTAATACCTAAATAACTATTTGTGAAGAATCTGAATTACAAATTCCTTTTTAGCTCATCAGTCAAAAAAGCTTCAGGTGGGGATTCTCAGTGGTGCATAATTTATACTGGTTTCAGTTACCAATCTGAGCCAATGTCTCAATCTGTTTGTTTGTTGGGGTTTTTTAAAATTTAAATCCCATCTATAAATACATTGATTGATTTGCTCAGAGAGGTTGTGAACTCCTCATCCCTGGAAGTGTCCAAGGCCAGGTTGGACAGGGCTTGGAGCAACCTGGGTTAGTGGAAGGTGTCCTTGCCCATGGGACTGGATGGGCTTTAAGGTCCCTTCCAACCCAACCCAATCCATTCCAGGATTCCGAGATCTGATATCAATTAGAATTATTTTAGTGATAGGATTTATTATCCAGTTTACTGACCGTGTCCATGAAAAGCAGGTCATCTTTGCTCCCACCAAACACCATCACTTCTCCTTCCTTTCCAAGGCAGGCTGTGTGCCACAGTCTAGAAAGGAAATCAGAAATGCAATTAGTGCCCAAGCAACACCCACCATTTGTGTGTTATCAGCAAGACAAAGACATTATTTCAGAAGTGTTCAGAGGTAAAAAATAGTAGCTTCAAATATATTACTTGTTTATTTAACAATGTAAAAGGAGACTATCCATCTCGTGAGAACTATTTTCGTACAGACCAATATATTTTGTCACTACTTGACTCTTCTGTACTCTGGTTATATAAACTTCATCTTATTTATCACTACAGTGGAAAATTTTTATACAAAAACGTAACTCTACAAACAAATTTTTGCCAAGGATGGCTTTTCTTTTCCTTTTTAAATTTTCCACTCTTTCTTTGATTCAGAAGTACAGTTCCATTGGCTTTCAGACTGTGGGGTTCTCAGTCCTGACTCGGATCCCTGAGCTCTAGGAACACCAGTTATCCTGTTTCAGTCTTTCACTCCCCCAAAGATCCCTGGGGATGATTTCCTGAGTGTCAGTCACATCACACCAGGCTTTGTGTTGTGCATATAAGAACACATGATGTAAAAAAGACCCCACAAAACCTGGGTTTATAATCAGAGATTCTGCAGCCACACCTTGCTAGGTTTATTTTTTATCATTGGCAGATCAAACCCTCTAATTTTTCTGCTGGTCTGTCCCCACTGCAGTGAATGTCACAAGATGATCCCCACAAAGCTCTGGCTCTTCAGAGCTACTGAAGCAAAATAAAATGCACCACTAAACTTTCATGCAAAAGTAAACATTCCCACTTTCCTACTCCATTATAAATAAAATGCACCACTAAACTTTCATGCAAAAGTAAACATTCCCACTTTCCTACTCCATTATAAATAAAATGCACCACTAAACTTTCATGCAAAAGTAAACATTCCCACTTTCCTACTCCATTCACATCAGTCCTTAGGCTAAACTGTACCCCACCTTTTCCCTTCCTCATACCTGTGGACAGATCTGTCTCTGCCTGATCTGCATTAGGAAAACTCTGGCCTGGACTTGGTCACGAAGAACAGTGGGAAGCCTTTCCTGCCTGGACTCTGGTGACATCCTATCTCGCAACCTGAGGCTTTTCCTACAGCCTGACAGTTTCTGTCCTCCCACGGCTGCTCTAACTTATCACCTAAACATTCTGACAAAGCACGTTATTTGAATCACACACATCCTTCAGACACAGCTCTTCCAGCTGCAAGGACAGCTTGACCTGGCAATGAAAACACTGGGAATT
Source organism: Anabacerthia variegaticeps (assembly GCA_035583185.1). NCBI lineage: Eukaryota > Metazoa > Chordata > Aves > Passeriformes > Furnariidae > Anabacerthia > Anabacerthia variegaticeps. The sequence continues at coordinate 62,141,482 of JAWWEW010000165.1, forward strand.
CAGGAGTTAAACACTTGGTTCTCTGAAGTGCAACTGATGGACAGAAAGAAGAACAGTATTTTCTACCAATGCACAGTCACCTGAGAAGACAATTTCTTAGAAATCACTGAAACTGAAGGTTGAAGGAAAAGACACTGATGAATTCATGCTGTACTGTGTATTATTATAAAAGAATAGAAATATTTACAAAAGAAGTACACATTTCTGGATTATTGCCCCTGTATTTTAAGTCATAGAGCAGCAACTGAACTGACTGAAACTTTTTCCAGCTGCAGAGATCCTGGGTGAGTAAAAGGATACAACTATGGTAAAGGGAAGTACTTCACACTCAAGCTAGTTCAATGCACACTTAGGCTTTTGGGATGGCTCCTTTTATCCATGTTTCCAGGAGCCATTCCAAACCCACCTGGATGTGTTCCTGTGTCCCCTGCTCCAGGTGACCCTGCCTTGGCAGGGGGGTTGCACTGGAGGATCTCCACAGAGCCCTTCCCACCTCAACCATTCTGTGACTTCCTGAGAAAGGTTAATGAAGCTTTTGGGGTTGGTTTAAGGAGGGCAAATCCCTGCTTTCAATAATTAGGTCACTGAGAGGTCCTCAGCCACCAACCCAAACACCAAAATCCTCAGGTGGTGGAGAACCACAGGACACGTTTGGAACTGAGGGAGCTCTGAGGTCCTGCCAGGATGTGACCCAAAGGCTCTGCTCTCCCAGGACAGGCTGGGCTGTGTGTGCACAACAGCTCCACTTGTATCCCACCATGGGATCTGCCCTGGAATGGCCTGGAAACCACCTGGGGCTCAGGAGTCACTGGTTCCTCCCATCCAGCCCCTCTGCCAAGTGAGGCACAGGTGTTATTCCAGCAGAGGAAAAGCTGAGCTGCAGCTCCCAGGGCTGCTTCCTGCACAAACAGCACATTCTGTCCCTTCCTGATCCTTCTCCATGATGCCCAGGAAAAATAGGGACACACTGGAGGTTTATGAGACCAGCCATGTGTAAAGAACTGAACACAAATCCCTGGCTGCTCCTGCTGGGTTTTACTTAAGGCAGCCATTGGTCCCTTCATCTATCAGCTCACTAATCATAAAAAGAATATATTCTATGAAGTTAAGGTAGTTGATTTGGCCTTGAAAGAGCTGGAAGTATAAAAAAGCAGAAAGCTTTGTCCAGCTGTGGCTGTTATATTTAAAAGACACCCTAGAACAGGATAAAACAGGAAGAAGATTAATGAAGGTAAAGGTATTTCAGTAACAGAACACAAGGCAGGAATCATGCAAATGCCAGACCAGAACTGTACAAATTTATATCATAAAAGAATGAGAGAAAGTTGTGCTGAGAGTTCCTGGGTGGATACAGGGATGAATTCTGTGAAAACCTGAATATTAACTACCTACAGCAAATTAATTCAACAGTAATTATGTTATAAAAACAGGTAATGTTTCAAACACTGTGTTAACAAACGAGGCATTTTACTTTTGAGCCCTGAAAGATGCATCAACTCTTTCCTGGTTCTCTCCTCTGTTTCTAATAATGTATCAACATTAATCAACTTTTATTATTCTCCTTGGCCATTAATTCCTCAACATTTCTGTGATATTTTCTTCTCTAACAACAATAATTTGGCTGTAGAACACCAGGTTAGTTGGACACCCAGATCCTTCACCACAAAACCATCTTTCAATGCGAATAAACATCAGCGATAACAAATACAGAAATTCAAAATGCTGTATCAGGTACGAAGGAAAAGGAGGTGTTAAAGCAAACTATTCAATCATACTGCATTCATTTTCTAAAATACTCATATACTGTTATTTTAAAACTGTTCAATAGTTTAAAAACCAGTTAATTTTTTACAAATGATTAAAGTTCAGCACACATGATTGTGTTTGTATACCTAGGCCTACTCTTAGGCAAGTGGGTGAGTTGTTTCCATCCATTTGTTGTAATGCTGTGGATCCAGCCATCGCCTACAAGGTAAGAACATCCATCAGTGCCTTTTCTTGGGGTAAAGAATTACCTTTTTTATTTATACCAACAGCTCTGTGTTCTAAGAACATGTTATACTCAGGTAACAGTAAAATCATCACTGCATTAAGCTGCATCTTTTCACTCTTTGTGGTTTAACTCAACACTCAGTGCATTGAAATCTGCAATTAAAATACACTTAGTTTCTTTTCTTTTGGATAAATTGAGAGAATCCTCCTCTCCCGGTGGATTTATCTGTAACATTTAAAATTATCCTCATTTTTTTCATGAAAAGAAGTTAATTTTTCCACAAAAAGAACTAAGACTCTCCCACTTCCTATTTGTCACTGTGATTTGAAGTGCACAATGGAATTATAACCTCTACATTACTTACTTAAAGGAACATTATCAGAACTTAGTCCACCAAAAAGGAAAAGTCTGTCATCTCCTATTGGAGTCAGCGTGTGCCAGGAACGATCCTTTGGTTTCTCTCCACTGATATTAATTCTTGGTGAAACAAAGAAACAAATAAACCAAACAAATTTGCTTGAAAGAATGCTGAAATTAACCTGGCAGAAAATGTCATAGTTTGTCATAGAATAAGTTTGGATGTTTTCCTAGTGAAAAAACAAAGACTAAATATTTAAATAAACTGTTGGTAAATAGTTAATTGAGATAAAATTTAATGAATCCTGAGGGGCTACAGCCTCTCCAGTCCTAGGAAAATGATTATAAATGACCCAAGGGCTGTGGCTTTACCTTTGATGCAAAAGCTACCACCTCTCCAACCACTGTAACACAACAAACCTTGAGGTAAATGTCAGCAAAAAGGGCATTTTCTAAGTACAAAACCCATGGAAGTTTATGATTGCAAAGATCTGCTCATGTTACAAAAACATAGGTTGGAAATTGATTTAATTTTATTTGGATTTCCTTGAGGTGAGAATGTGAACTGCAGAGAACCTGAACATATGGGATATCCCAAAAGAACCAATTTGGGGATCTGTGTTCCCTTTGTACTCAGGGCAGAGCAACAGGCCCCTGAAAAGCACAAGTGGGGATGGATTTTCCATGAGCCACCCCCAAGAAGTGCCTGTTTCCCTTCAGTGAGCAGGGAGGGAAGCCTGGGTGAGGAAAGGAGGCATCTGTGGTGCAACCAGAGGGATCCCACTGCTGGTAACTGCTCAGCTCTCCATCTGCAAGCAGAGCCTCAAGAACCAGAGATAATTAAACAGGGATTGCAAAACTGTCCTGCTAAATTTGGCACTCAAGTTGAAGCCAAGTTGCAGTGTTTGAGTGCCTGCTTTGCACAACTCTTGTGTAAGAGGCTTCTAAAATTGGCCAAGGGGCAGCCTGGGCTTTGATGGTTAAAAGAAATATAAACCACATCCTGATGGGTGACAGAATTTCAATTTTCATGCTGCAGAAAATGATCCCAGTATCAGAAATAACATAATATTGAACATTTTGAGTAACAAGTCAGTGGAGCTCAGGGAAGGCAAAGGGACTTCTGGGTAGTGGCAGCTAAAATAAATCCTGCAGCCTCCTGGTGGATGATATTCCTGGATTTGTAGGTTTATATTATGCAATTCCTTAAGAAACCCGTGTAGAGTTGAATAAGAAAGAAACTTGACTGGTTAGCGGGGCTTTAAATGAAATCATCATTGCACTGGGAGCTTTTCTGCTCTTATTTTAGAGTGTTTGTGTGGGAATCACAGGACTTTTGGGACAAGATTCTTTATGCTGGGATGATCCCTACAAATGCTTGGTTTTAACACAGCCACCATTGCTGATTTTATGCAGGAAGTGTGTAACCAGAAATAACTGGCCAAGCAATTTATGTAAAGCCAGTGTAAACTGGAGTCAAAAATGTAAATACTGACTTGATATTATCCTGAAAGATCCACTGATTCTTTTACCCTCCTTTTGTGATTAGGAGATGGAATAAATAATGAATAAATATGAACACTTTACCTCCCCTGAGGTGCCACCATAGCAGCAGACACTGAAAAGACACTTTTTTCATCCCCTAATATCTTAAATCTCTTCCTTCAGTCTCTCAAAGACTCTTTGCAGAGGTGCTGGAATGGCTGGATAGGAGGCTCCTAAATTTACAGTGATCCAAGTCTACACTAAATCATGAGTAAATCTTGGGAGCTATTCTTGGATCACAATACAGAAATAACTGAGTTTTGGAAAAACGCTCAGTATTTTGGATTTCATGGTCTTTTATGACAGAGACCCTTCCCCAGTGTGTGCAGTAATGAGCCAACTCCAGATACTAAAAACAGCATTCAAAAAGCCATCAGACCTGAAATTCCATATGGATAAATGCACCCATTCTGAAAATTAGGATGTTAAATCACTACATGCTGTGCTTGAAACAGCATCATCAATGCTTTGGTGCAGAACAGGGAAAGCTTAGTAACCGCTATGAAATTAAATTAAATTGAAATCACACTGTAACAGCTGTTAAAATAGTCCCCAAACTCTCATTCTCCTCTTGGAAAAGCTACAGGATTAGCTCTGGAACTATTTAACAATATGTTTCAATCTGCTACATTCAGTTTTAAGTGTTAAGAGAGGGAAACTCACCTTCCAGACCAAGTCCAAGTGTCTAAGTTCAGGCAGTGCAAATCATTCATTCTGGTTTGCTAAAACAAAGAAATAAAATCACACTGGTGTTATATTAAGCAAATAATAAGCAAAGTGTTTCAGTGAGGCCTTCCTGGGACAGAGTATTACAAGTAAGAATATTTTGAAGAAATCTCTACCCATGTGCCTTAATATAAATCTGTATTAGGTGGCAGATGAAAAGCATTTCTTCTCCAAAAAAACCAACCATGCAACTCTCAGGAAACTGCCTGTCAGGAATATTTCCAGTCATGCAATGGCACTACGGGGCCAATTGTAGCTTTGAACAGTGAAGAACTATGTGGTATTTATTCAGTTCCTGCACCTGTATTAACTTTCAGCCACAGAATTCATGGTAGGTAAATGCACAAGGTATTTTACTCTCACATAGTTGCCTCATGTTATTTTTCTTTACATTCTGATCAGAACTCTGTGTCCTCCTGCCTGGTCACTTACTCCTTGGAGTAACCTAGTAGTACTCAGTGCATCCCACAAAAAGTCCATCACGTCTGTGGTTTTCTCTCTCTCCCTTTCACAAAGCTACTACAAGCAATGAGAAGGTTTTATGACCCTTTAGCATTTGCCATACACATAATAAAATGGGAAATAACACACTTTCCTGTCTGGCTGTGATTTGAGAAGGTGAAGTGACTCTCTGCCTTAGGCTGGGGGAGAGGATAAGAAAGGATTTCTTTGCTTCAGATTATTTCCAATGACTCAACACACTCACTGACACCTGTGATTCCCCCAGGCACTACAAAAAAATATCTGGGAAGTAGGGAAATGTATCTTGCCTTACCTTCCAACTCCTTTTCTCCTAGGGTAGTCCATAGATCTATTAGAATAAGCCTTTCTCCAGCTGGCAGATCCTTTGAGGCAGAAACTAGGCTGGTCATGTAAGTCAGAACAGGAGTAGTTTTACCCCTGAGAGCTCAGCCAGGGAGGGAGTTTGAGAGACTTCCAAAGCTGTCCATCAGAGCTATGGGAAGTCTCTCAGGGGATTTCAGGGAACAGCAAGGTTTTCAAGATAGCTATGGCCTCCTCTGACCAAGTACTCTGCTGTCCTGGAGAAGGGAACGTCAACCACAATCCTGAGATGCCTTCAGGGAGGGCACCAGGCTAAAGAAAAACACAATGTGAGGGTCTGGGGCATTGCCTGAGAAACTTCATCCCTCAAAAGGGGGAATATAACAACAATATGTCCAGCTGACAGCCAGTGGAACAGATCTGTCTTCCATGACAAGTCTATCCAGTTTCCTGCTCCTTCTGGTGGCCATGAAGGAGATGAGGAACCAATTATCCAAGCAGAAAGCACAATGCAGTTGGTATCTTCTGGAAACAGCCAGACACTCGGGGCAGGGTGGGGGGAACCCAACATTCTGGCCTCTACGACTGAAAACATTTAATCATCTTGCAATAACACAATTGGATATGAAGGGCATCTATCAAAGAAGGGAAGAAAGTTGCTGTTATGGTGGAAATTTAGGTCTCAAGCAGATCCTGTTCAAGACCTCCTCGCTGACTTTCCTTTCCTAGGCATTAAGCAGAAGATGGAGAAGTTTTCAGTTTCCTGGTCCCTGGGAAATCAATGTATTATAATCTTTACATTCTCATGATTCAACAGCTTGACAGATGCACAATTACATCAACCTTCTCTGGAATTCAAAACACTATCAGTTGGACATTTCTGTCCAAGATTCAGTCCTTTAACAAAGCCTTTCTGGCCAACCCTTAGGGGGGAAACTGGAAAGCACACAGGTTTGCAGCATCACCACTTGCCACACACAGTTTTCTTGCAGATTCTCATGCATTTCTAGCTGCTATCTACTATATTTAATCATTCTGACAATCCTAAAATGATCCTTAATTGGCTTAAAAGCCCTAAGCCTCCTAAGAGGGTTTGCATTTCCCTTTGACTCCTGAGGCATTCTGCTTATCTCTGGCAAGTTCCTTTATTTGCAGCCCAGTAAACATTAACCAGGACCTGCTTTGCCTCAGGATTAACTTTGCAGCCCAGATGAAAGGCATTAAGGGTGACATTATTCTCAGCTCACTGTTCTCACAGTAAATTCTGCACTTCTCCATTCTGGATTTACAACCAAGCAGCTATTCCAGCTCCACTCTTTGCCAAGAGAAGGGTTGCAGTTTGATGGATCTTCAGAGACAGGAAGGATAACAGGAAATATAAACATGCTTACATTAAGGCATCAGATGTATTAAGAGCTGCTGGAAAGACTCTGGTTTATTACTTCATTCTTTACATGAAAATTCGCCACTTAAATTATACATAAGACTTGCATCAAATTTTTGGACTGACTCTCCTTCCTTCCCACTTTCTCCCACTTCTGTTTTTCCAGGGGCTTACCTGAAGGAACTGAGTCCACATAACACTTCTGAGCCTGTTTTCAAATGATTCCTGGTACAATTGATTTTGATCATCACCATCATCATCACCATCATCTTCTTTTACCAGTTCTAGCTCCAACTTTGGAAAAAGGTGCCCTTTCCTCCCAGAAAGATGAATAGGAGAAGCCTCATGACACTTCCTGGCCCTTTCTGGTTCCTTGTAGAGCCTTTTCCCTGGGAAGATTTGTATTATGGTGAACTAGAAGGAGGAGCAGAGCAAGCCCGTATTTGCTCCTTAATTTATGGAGAAAAGCAAGACTTCATCCTTTGGGGAGGAGTCAGGAAATGTGGTGGGTTTGTGATGTCTTTAGCTTTCTTGTTTCATGACTTACATTAATTCCTCAGGCCTCACTGAATGTTCCCTAGCCTTTCCAAGCTTCCTTCCATTTACTTCTAGGATAGAAAGTGAATCAATAACAATCACTAAGGTGAAAATTACACTCCCTGCTCTCCTACAGAATTAAATACAGCTTTCCACAATTTCACTCTTCTCTGACACGGTTCCCAAGTGGTTTCACTGAAATTCAGCACCTTTCTAAGGAAGCTGATGCTACATGAGGAAGAGAAAAACCTTTTCAGATCAGAGCCTTCTGAATCCTGTGGTCAAATAGAGCGAAACAGAAGCCCGAGGGCAAATCCTCTGAGGGCAGCTCTAACCATGCACCAGCACAGTGGAGAAATGACAGGTGAGCTCCAGCTAAACAATAATTCCACTTGCAGAGGCTGCCTGAAATCCCAGCTGGAGCTCCAGAGCAGTTCAGCTGCAGCAGGCACAGTGCAGCAACCCTAAGCTGAGCTCACAGCCCTCGGTGCTGTTCTGAGGCTCTGGAGGCTGAGGAAGTGACCAGGAATGGGAGGGCAGAAGGTCCTGAGCTGCATGTTTCCTTCTTCACAGCTGGGGTTCTTTCCCTCCCTAAATGAGGAGCAGGATTTGGCTGTGGTCAGCAGGGGTTCAGGTGGCAGCAGGAAGGGAAGAGCAATTCCATGGCAGAGGCACAGGGCTCACTCAGCCCGGCATGGACAACCCTGACACACAAGACTTGGTCATGTTTCAATCTCTTCCAAAATCCCTTTATTTCCTTAAGTTATTTGCAAACCAAGTTTGTGCAAACCTACAGCTCCCTCAGGCAGAGGTGGGGCTTGAGCAACAACTCCAGAGAGCCTGAGCCTGTATCAAAGGCCACATAGTGGCAAGAGCAAACAGGATCCACACTTTGGTTACTTTCTTTCCTGATTGCTCTGAAAAGGTACTTAAAACAAAAACCTTTCCTGCAGCTGTGGGAGGAAATTCAAACTGGAAACTGGCTGGACATGGTGTGACCTCTCTGACCATACCTTGGTCTTCAGGGCTGGTTTCTGTCTGAGCAAATAGGAGGAGAAACCTTTGGTAACAGAACTGCACATGTGCCCTGGGAACATTACAGCAGGAAAAACAGGGAAGAGGGACCAAAGGGCAATTTGACACTGCTTGCTTTGCCAGTTTTTGGGAATGCAGGGGTTAGGCTATGGCAGCTTTCCAAGATGAAGGTGGCACATGTTCTCTGTAGGGCATTCCCAAACAGCTAATTCCAACTTTTCTACAAATACTCAGCACTGGCAGCTTTCAAAAGCTTCTTCACTGTTACTTTTCAGAGGAGTAGAGATAGAAAACATCCAGTCTCATCCTCTAGCTGAGCAGGATTAAAGGCTCTAAATTAGCTGTAGTAAAAAGAGCTAAAAACTTAAATTAAAAAAAATAAATACAAGGGTAGACAGTAACTTAAACTTGGGAGGGTTTTTACTTGCCTCACAGAACCTGTTTCTTATGTTGAAGCTTCAGCAGAGAAGAACTGAAGAGAAAATCTCCTCTGACTAGTACTAGAGAAATTCAATGTGTTGCTGAAAGGTTTAATATCTCCTTGTTTACCCTGCTGGCTTCATGATTTTTAGGTACAGATAACCAGGGGCGTGATGCCTATGACTTTAAGTTAAATAGAGTCAGGAAGAGTTAAGATTATGCAGCCACAATCCAGCTTGAATTTAAATGTGCACTGATTGCTTCCTCCACAGACAGCTCTTGAGCTATTACCTCTTCCAGACATCTGCATTTCAGTCACTTATGTGCAGAAAATGACAAAAGGTTAAATTACAGAGCCAACTCAAGCCTGTTATTTACCATACAGTCACCTGTGTTTTCCCTTTTTGGGACAGTATGTGCTTCCTCATTAATACTACAGACAGAAGGCAGACTCTTCTTTTTGTAGAGGGTGATGACAAGCAGCATCCTGAATTCAGAGCCTTTAACACCCAGGTTAGGCCAAGACACTTTGGATTTTTTCCTACTATAGAGTGATTTTTAATCAAAAAAGTAACAGCCAAGAAAATAATATTACTGCCAAGAAAATGTTCAATTACCAGCACTCGTCCTCCAAAGATGTAACCTTTATTTCCCAGCACAGCACACGTATGAGCTGCTCGAGGCTGAGGTGGATCCCCACCCTGAAAGAGCCAAAATAAAATCCTTCAGAACATCAAACCTCCTGGACAGCTTTATTTTTCTAAAGTGCAAACCATCAGGAACTGCTACTAAAATCTCTGGAAACCACATCTTAAAATTTGCTGTTATAGCCACATGCCAAAAAGCCTTCCCTGTGTGAATCAGAAATGAAGAGCAAAACTGGCTTTTAGTTTTCAATGGTAATTTTACTCTTTTGCATTTAGTTTTATGGGAATTTTAGACATCTTATAAGGACCATAAAGCACTGTCAGACACTCTCTGTGATATACAACTTATTCCTGAGTTCTTATGTAAACTCACCTGGATTTTATGAATCTTTATAGAACTCTCACATCAGTGTCAATAATTCTGCAATGTTCCAGTGCCTTTGTCTTTCCAGTAATGAAGGGTTAATTTTACAGTAATTTTACATTCCCAACTGTTGTATTAAAGCTTGAACACAAAGCTTTATCTCAAAACTATCCCCCAGATACACAATTCTGTTTCACCTTCTAATGTATCCAGATTTCTAATAGCTCTCTGAAATTTAGGGTATTTTTTACATCAGAACTAGACTACAGAACAAACACCAATCTAAAAACATCCCATGGGGAAAAAAAATTTGTATCAGTTCTGAATTTCCCACATTCCAGAGGAATCCAGTGTCCTGTTTAATGTTATAAGCCTGAGCAATATTAAGCATATTCAAATTCCTTTTCCCAACATCAATTTCTAGAGCAGAATAACTCTTCAAAACATGGTGAAATCACAATTGTGGCAAGAGATGAGATTAAAAAAGCACTCACTCTAATTGCTGGTTGAGACCAAGTCTGTGTGGTTGTATCAAAAACATGAACATCATTATGCCATCCCCAGAATATCTGTCCTTCCTAAAAAAGAAGGTGAAAAATTAAAAATAAGTATATTTTGGTTTAAACCCTTTATGCTTATTGAAGGACACAAACCTGGATGTGATCTGTCAAAACAGCAAATAAACTAAAATACAGCTTTTTATTAAGAAATACATTAATATTTTAAATTATGATGCAGCAGCTCAAGTCTAGTTGAAAGTCATCAGCAACCAGGTATGTTAAGCCCTGAAAATGGGCTCCAACATCAATCTCTGCAGTGGACAAATTTTACCTTCTGATTTTTTATGTAATATACTGAGAAATAAATATTTGACACAAGTAGTACATTTCTGTAATTCTGTCTTTAACATGTGATATCAGGATCTACATTCCCTTCAACATACATTTATTTCTTATTCCTTCCTGTCACTAAATACTCTGATCAGCCTCCTTTCTATTAACTGTAAGAAATTATTATGGGAAAGTTATTATATTGTCACAAAAAAGCTAACCCAGGCATCTTTCTGGATAAAAAAATTAAATAAATTAACCAGGAGTATTTGTCAGTTAGACTTAGGAAGTTACAAATTCCCTAATGTCACTTCTAAGAAATAAATTCTAAAATTTTCTGGGAGTTTCAGCTTTAAAATATGTCTTCAGATTCAAATAGTGCCTTTATTCCTGCATTTTGTTTCACTGCACTCAAAGCCCAGCCCTGGGGAGTTGGAATATGTGGGGCACCCACCACTCCCAACGTGCAATATCTGGAATTTCAGATCTTAGAAGACTCCAATTTGCATTTCTGCTGATGCTATAAATAAAAGGAAAATCAGACATTTTCATACTCATTGAATACAGTATAAAGGATCTTTTTTTTTTTGACAATCAGAAAGGACAAATCACTTGGAATTGTGACCAATCTTACCCAAAATGCATCGTGGACATCGAAACAATCACTCAGTTCATTGTGCTTCCTACAGCCATAGCCACCAAAATATATTAGCCTAAAAGAACAACAAAATAAAGTCATTTAGAAAATAACATTCCAATCAATAAGCTGTAAGAATTAGTTTCAAGTTTTGGGAGCACTAGTAATAATACATACTAATATAAACAACTGAAAACATTTCATATTACACCTGATTACGCAAACCTTAATGAGGTGGAGGTAATGATTACACCCTCAACAAACCTGACAGAAATCCACACATCCAAAGAGGTCCAAGATACCTCAAAGTCTCTATTTCTCTCCCCAAAAGCTTGTTTATCAGTGACATTTTCAGGCATGAGTCTCAAAATGACCAATAACCCAGAGTGACAGGGAAATGCCTCCTTCTGCTCCAATTCCTGCCCCTCTCTAGTGAAATCCCTTTATTTGTTGGCCTCCTGGGCACATCTTTTGGCAAGAAATGTTCCCAAGGTTCATCCCACTGGCTGCCTGGGACACAAAAAGCCTTTCTCTGCTTTAAAAGGAGATTCTCCAGCTGAGCACTATGGAACAAATGACATTGCAAGGATCATTACACACCTCCCAGCCTAATATTCCACCATGAACTGGCCATCCATAAGTAAAGCTTCCTAAAATCTGGCTTTATTTCCACATTTGAGGGCATTTGCTCTAGTTGCTAGTGATCCTGGGAGAAGGCAATTTAGGGAATGATGGCATGGTGAGGCTCATTCCAGACTGACATTCCTAGGGAAACACAGTGTTTTAAACATATTATTTAGATTTATTTTAAATTTCTTAGTTGTTTTAGGATCCTTAAGCATGCAAGCACTGTGTAATACACCGAGACATCCTGAGCTGCAAACTCACCTCTCAGGAAATTCTAATGTTTAGCTCTCCCCAAATACTTGCTTTAAATGAAAAGGTTCCACTCAGCCACCTAAAACACGTGATTTTCTCAGTGTGCAGATTACATCACACCCTGAATAAATTCATTTAGGTTTGAATAACCTTGTATTAAGAGCTAAGGAGTTGTTAAAATATCTGTAATTTCCTATCTCTTGCAGTTTAATTAGAATTACAAACCCAAGAGATAGTACCCAGAGGCATCAAGCAGTTCATGCGCAGCCTCTTCAGATGTGGAGTCCACAAACAGAAAAAGCATTTACATTTGATAATGTTCACTGTAAATCATATTCTTTTACAACACCTTCAGTAACAAATCACTGACATGGCACTTTCCTGTGACCACTTATGCCACAAGATCCAGGCACTTGCCACAAAAAAGACAAAAAATCTGGAGTATTTATTTCTAGCTAAGTAATTTTTCTAAACACACTTACTATTAAAAGATAAATATCTAGGCTGACTCAGGTCTTGCAAAATAAAGTTAATCCCTGAAATGTCTGTGCAATTGTCAGTTATTAAAATCCTTGAAAGTACATTAAGTATATTTTATTGCAGGTAATAATTCCATTAATCAATATAACAAAAAAGTGATTTTACACTGATTTTTTAATGTGGTAAAATTAAAACCATAAATAAGAGATGCATAATGACTTTTTTATCTGAAGTCTCAAAGCATTCCACAAACCTGCCCTAAATTTCCCACCCCTCTCCTAGAGTGGGTTTTTCCTTACCATTAATTCAGCTGATATGTGAGAAAACTCTGCCACAAAGTTGTTACACAGAACCCCACAGCAAGTCAAGCAAAGAAGGAGTTTCCTGAATCCCCAGCCTGTGTGCCCTTCACTTTCTAGCCCTTCCTCTCTGCAATTAACAAATATGAAATGTTCTTCATGTGTTACCTGTCCTTGTACACCCAGCAGGAGAGCTTGTCACGTGGGGTAGGAGGTTGACCTTTAAAATTGGTGATTTTTTTCCACCTGTAGGTTCCGGTTTTTGTTCGCAGATTAACGTAATAGAGCTTGAAGAAGAAAAATAATTACATTGTTTGCAGTGCAAAGGACGTCAAAGAATGCAGCACAAATCACCACCAGAAGACACTGGGGTGGATCAAAAAAAAGGAACTGGCAGTGAGGTTTAAAACATGTAGCAACACAGAGGAAGAGCCAAACACACCACAAAAATACAGTTAAGAGGGTGAGAATTGGCAGGAAGTTTCCCTGCCTGAGGAGAGGCTCCATTTCACTTATTTTCTAGTCAGGATTTCATTTTCTTTAAATGATAAAACAACTAATTTAATCTACTCTTTTAATTCAGTCCTCAGTTACAAAGACAACAGGTAGCTCTGTTTTAACTTTAATTACTTATTAATTAAATATAATTGTATGCCTTATAAATATAATTTAATACATAATTCAATTGTAATTATTATATAGTTATTAATTAACCTGATTATATATGGTAATCACTAACAAAGTGCAAAAATAAAAGTGATATTCTAAGATTAGTCTCAGTTATGGCTGTCAAAGTATTTTTAAAAAAAAGCAGTTGGGAAAACACTGGCAGTTCTCAGAAATAAATACAGGAATTCTTGCCAAAATGAAGTTTTCCCTCAAATTTCTCCTGAACTCAAAGTCCACCACAACAAATACCAAGGTCAGCATTATTACTCATTCAAACACAGGGTTATGGAAAACAAAATAAATACAATACCCGATTACTGTATCCTTTATCATCAAATCCCCCAAAAATGTACAGCTTCCCATTGATGCTGGCCCCACAGCTCCCTGACATGGAGGTGGGCAAATCCCCTTCCATCAGGTGCATTGTCCTGCAATTTAAAAAAAAATACATTAAACCCTTTTAAATCCGAGATAATTGAACAATTCCAAACCACATTTATTAATAATATTTAGACTCCAAGCTAAAAATGCAGTTTGGGCCACGAGGAGCACTAGGAACTGCTGCTGAAGTGCTGCTGTGGTGTAAGAGAACTTCCAGGTGAATATTGTGTGTTCATGAAGCATCTCAATTTTTCTGAAGGTGAAATTTATATTAAAAGAGGTTTAGTAGAGCTAAAACATTGATTATTCCCAACATGGAAATACTGTTAACTCCAAAACCTCCTGAAATGAGAAGATGGCACTGCTGCCAGTTTACAACTGGAAAACTGAGGAAAACTCAACACTCCTGGTGTTCCTGGGCCCTGCACTCAGCTGCACGTGGCCAATGTGTGTGCTGTGAGCTCAGGGAGATCCTGCTTATAAATATAACCCTGGCAAAAGAAAAGTTATATTTAACCCAGATCACTTTCCCACATCCAAGTTCCCGTGTGAGCACACACAGCTGTACTGGGACATCACAGGGAAAACAAGGGAGTGGGAGGGGGCTTTAGTCAGCCTTGTCAGCACAGGAAACAGAGGGATCCATGGGATTCAGGGGCAAAAAGGACAAGGAAAAAGGGAAAAAGTGGGGAGGAAGAGGAAAAAGCAAGGTGGGGGAAAGGAAGAAGAGAAAGGAGGGGAGAAGGGGGAAAAAAGGAGGGGAGAAGGGGGAAAAAAGGAGGGGAGAAGGGGGAACAAAGGAGGGGGCAAGGGGGAAAAAAGGAGGGGGCAAGGGGGAAGGGGAATTTATGAGTTATTTTTGAGGTGCATTGTATTATGCAATTAATGACAAAAAAATTATATAATTGTAAATAGACTAAGAACCCAAGTGTCCAGTGTTTAACTATTCTTTCTAACATAGAAGTTACTATATGAAGAACTGAGCCAAAATAAACTCCCAAACAAATGCACCTGTTGCAACAGAGCCTTAAGCTGACCATTTCAAACATTCCCTTGAACATAATAATTAGACTTTAGGAATGAATGCATTTCCTGGAGTTAATTTGTAAGCACATAGGTCTGTTCTTCTGTCTTTACACTAAACAGCTGTTATTTAAACTCAGGGAACATGGCCAATACCTCATGACACTGAAGCCTTTTCACTGCAGCTAATTGTCATCAGTGCAAAGATCAACTTTATATATCAATTAAATATAAATGATGCAACTTGCCATAACCCACTGTCCATTTCATAGATCCAAAGCTCATCGTTAGGCAGATAAACTTCATTTTCTTCAATTGACTAAAAAGGAAAAGAAATGTGCAAATGTTAAATCAATTATGCCTTACACACCATACATTTTAACAGGAAATGCCAAAGGATGTTACCAAGCAACATGGAATAATCTTAAGGAAATAATCTACCAGAGTATAAAAGTCATTATTGCTCTGATCATCACAATTTTAAACTGATTTGTTTTGAAAATAAAGAACCTAATCCCTCACGACCACTCATTAAAGGCAAAGATTGACCAACTTAAGTTTTTTTCCAAAAAAGATGTGTAACAACACAAACCAGATTTGGAGCTCCTGAATTAAAACTTATTATCTTTAGTTCGAGGATATACTTTTAATTAGGAGGCAATTCTTGCCATAATCGAGAAGTGTAGAATAAAAACTAGAATATAAAAAGTGGAACTGAAAAGCATCAGAAGTTCCTTGCAGTAGCTGAAAGAGGGAACTTGAAAGAACAAAATGACAAATATAAAGGAGAAAATAAATTTCTCTGTGGAAAAAAAACCCAAAGAATCCTGAACGGAGGTCATTAACAAAGAAAAACAATTTAGGAAATAATGAGGAGGAGGAACAACAACCAGGAGAAGGAAGCCCAAAAGAATTCAGTACTCATGCTGAGTAACAACTACAACATTAATTATTGCCTTGGCATTAGAAAGAAATTAGACTGCAAAGGAATAAGCAGCCAGAGCCAGTAAACAAACAAATAAATCAAACTGGGATCAAAATGAAATGAACGTGAAGCAGTGAAATACAAAACTGACATTTAATTATCAATAATTTAGTTACTGACACTGACCACGTGCCTTCAAATGATACTTTATTCTGCCTTTCTGGATTGAAAGGTGCCAAGCAGGCAGGTACATCCTATTTTGGGTACGTTTGCCCTGCCAGGTCCCTTTGCTGTTTCACGCTCCTGGCAGCTCCTGACACGTGCTCAAGGTGACTCAATTTAATCTGGCTATGTCAGAGGTCGAGCATTTGCTCCACAACCAGCTCTGAGCAAATAAACTGATGCCAAAAACAAGGTTGCTGAGCAGCAACTTAATATTAACTACAACTACATGTTAAAAATGATTTATCTGTGTGAAGTGCTGCTTAAAGAGCAGCGATTTGCATAATAGGCTCAAGAAAAAAAAACACTATTACTAAAAGTGTTTGCAAAGTTTATCTGCTAAATTTGAAACACAGTCTGTTTTGAATGTGATGCAAAGGCACAATTTTGTGTTATAAAACTTTTGGAAGCATTTCTCCTGCCAGTCCCCCCTCAGTTTTAAAGAGCAGAGCACAGAAAACTAACAGGAATTCCCAGTGATTTAGGTGATACATAGTTATAGAGAGTGTTATGAAGTTTAAATCCAGGAGACTCCAACTAGAGTACTTTGCTTGACTGTGGAAGGACAAGCCTTGCACGTTTAAAAGTTACCTCAGCCTGTGAAAAATACAGATGGAAGAACATTAAACACATTAACAGAAATACCGTTTCCACCTCATTGAGATAAAAATAACACCAAGCACAGGTATTTTCACATTTTATGGCCAATGTGCACAGATACCTGAGATGAAACGAAGTGGCTGTATTTAATGTACTTGTGTTTAATGCAGTATCACTCACAGCTCTCCTTTGAGAACTCACATTGCTAAAAGACAAGGATTTACTTGGGGCAGAACCAGAACTGAATCTTTCAATGAGAAAGAAATAAAAGGTGTGGAGTTTGGCCTGACACCAGCCTGAGGTGACTGTCACTTTGAGGTGACCAGGTGACAGTCAGTCACCCTGAGGTGACCAGGTGACAGTCACTCTGAGGTGACCATCACTTTGAGGTGACCAGGTGACAGTCAGTCACTCTGAGGTGACCAGGTGACAGTCACTCTGAGGTGGCCATCACTCCGAGGTGACCAGGTGACAGTCACTCCGAGGTGACCAGCGGAGCTTTCCCAGGGAGGAAGGCACGCTGCACACACAACACAACTACTAATAAACAAAAACCGAACAGGAATTACACCCTGGAAGAAACACGCCACGAACGGCGAGCCCAGGGAGGGGAGCCGGGAAGGGAGAACCGGGAAGGGAGAGCCAGGAAGGGGAAAGACGGGAAGGACCCTCACACGGGCAGGGCAGGGGAACCGGCTCCACCAGCCCTTCCCCACACGTGCCCGAGAGGGAGGCGGCGGGGAGGGCGGTGATGCAGGGAAGGGGACAGAGAGACACCCGGGACAGGGGCACAGACACTCGGGGACAGAGGGACACCCGGGGACAGGGGGACGGACAGACACCCGGGGACAGGGGGACGGACAGACGGACACAGGGGGACAGAGGGACGGACACTCGAGGACAGGTGGACAGACAGACACTCGGGGATAGAGGGACGGACACTCGGGGACAGACGGACACCCGGGGACAGGGGGACAGACAGACACTCGGAGACAGAGGGACGGACACTCGGAGACAGAGGGACGGACACTCGGAGACAGAGGGACGGACACTCAGGGACAGGGGGAAAGACAGTCAGGGACAGAGGGACGGACACCCGGGGACAGACAGACGGACGCCAACCCCCCCCCCGGCCGTGCCCCCCCTCAGCGCCGCCATTCGAACGGCGCGGGCCCCGCTGAGCGCTGAGGGCACCGGGACCCCCGCCCCGCTCCCCGTCCCATACCCGCTCCCACGGCCCCGCTCCCCCGCTGCCCCGCTCCCCCTTACCACGTATCCGCCCCACA
>JAWWEW010000165.1:62159983-62172587 GCA_035583185.1 Anabacerthia variegaticeps
GGCCCTGGCACAGGGTGCCCAGAGAAGCTGGGGCTGCCCCTGGATCCCTGGGAGTGTCCAAGGCCAGGTTGGAGCAATCTGGGACAGCAGAAGGTGTCCCTGCCCGTGGAAAAGGGGCTGGAATGGGGTGGTATTTTAGTTCCCTCCCAACCCAAACCATTCCATGATTCTGTGATAAGACAACCACAGCAGAATTCCTGTCCCTCTGAAGGTGAGACAAGCTACACCCCTGCCAGAAATAGCTATGAAGTGGTAGCTGATTCTAATTAAACAATTGTTTAAACACTGCCCTTCCAGTTCTTCTTACACTGTTAGATCCACAACCTGGTGAGTTCCAGCTGAACTGAGGGATTAATGGAATCCAAAATAAAACTGATACAGTGATTCAGAAAGAGTAGTAGAGTTGAGCTTGAGAGAAACAAGTGCTTTAGCATCTTGTAAAAGGCCACCAAAACATAATCGTGAAAGTTTTCTTGTGAAAGAAAATGTTTGATCTAGGAGGGAAGACTAATTACTCCTGTCATCAACTGATAATATTAGTCATAGAATATCCTGGACTGGAAAGGACCCACAAGGATGAGATCTCAACTCCTGGCCCTGCACAGACACCCCAACAATCCCCTCCTGTCCCTGAGAGGATCATCCAAACCCTCCTGGAGCTCTGGCAGCCTTGGGGCTGTGCCCATGGGGAGCCTGGTAAGTGCCCACCACCCTCTGGGGGAAGGACCTTTCCCTGAGATCCAACCTAACCCTCCTGTGACACAGCTCCAGCCCTTCCCTCAGGTCCTGTCACTGGTGACAAGAGAGAAGAGATCAGTGCCTGTCCTGAACTCAAAACTCAAAATGAATCCACGTGCTGATGGTGCATTGGGGTGGTGGTTGAAATGCAGGAGCCAGCATTTGGAGTTAAGAAAAACATGGGTAACAGGGACTCTTATCTCTAGATCAATAGGTCAGGCAGAGCTACCATGGGCTGTCTCAGGAGATTTGCACAGCCAGCAGCCTGAGGTTTGCCAGTGGAGCAGTGACAGACATGAAAACGAGCTGTTTGTCCTGCTCCATGTAACAAAACAATTCCATGGCTCCAGGTAGATGTGCTGGCTCACGCACCACTGGGATCTCTCTGCTGGGTCCCTGCTCTCCAGCCCCTGTGATGTCTCCAAAGCCATGGCAGGAGATGGAGACAAGGAGCTGGGAATGGCTTTCAGGGCTCCAGACAGATGGCTCAGTGAAACACAAGTCTGCAGCTCACACTGGAATACTTTTACATGTCTGGTGGGAGGCTCCAGGCAACCTAAGAGAATCCCAAATACAGCAGGATGCTGTAGGAGTGGGCTTTATATTCCCCTTTGGTCCTAGCTTTAAAGAAAACTATTCTTGGATGAGGGGCACATCCCTTCTCCAGGTGCACCTTCCTTCTTGAGGTGAGACATTAGCTGAATGGCAAAATCACATTTTCTTAGAAGGAGAATAAGCAGTAATTTTAGCAAATGGAAGTACTTATGTAAGGATTGGGCTCATAATTTGCACCTAGCTGTGTGCCTGTGATGAAAAATGGATCGTATTTTCTGCCAAAATAGCTGAGACCTGTCAGATGGCAGCTTTTTGTCTGAAGAGAGGAGCTGCAGCTTCACCCATGAGCTCGCTACCCAATGAGGAGGAGTGGTTATAAATTATGCAGTGGAGAATGGACTATGGAAAATAGCTGGCATTTTGTGTCTGTCTTTAAATCCCTGCAGATTTTTGATCAAGGATCTTTCTTTCAGAATTGCTTTGTGAGCCTTCTGTGAAATCAAGATGTACTTTGAGAGATAGGGATGAGTGTTTCAGTGAAATATCATGTGTTTTGCATCTGGGGAGAAGGCAGCTGTCCCACAAGACTGGAACTGTGGCTGCCCCTGGATCCCTGGAAGTGTCCAAGGCCAGGTTGGATGGGGCTTGGAGCAACCTGGGATAATGGGAGGTGTCCCTGCTCATGGCAGGAGAAGGAATGGGATAATCTTTGAGGTCCCTTCCAACCCAAACCATTCTATTTTGTTGTTAGGTGCAAAACCAGCCCTGTGCTTGTCAGCCAAGACAGACCCAGCTGGAAGGGGCGTGTGGTCTGACTAAAGGTGCCAAGAGGTGAAAACAAGGCTCAGTCCCAGGAGTGCAAGCAAGACCAATTCCCAGCTGGGTGTATGTGATAGATGTTTTGTGGCAGGTAAATCTGAGACTGGACAGGTAAATCTGGGCAGCTGGAGGTGCAATAAAAGCTGCTCTGGGTTGCAGGGAGAAGGAGGGGGCAGTGGTGGTGAGGGCTGCACCTACAGGGCAACAAACTAATACCGAGGGTGGCTGTGCTGGGTAACATGTGTCAGCCACAGCAAGTGTGTTTCATGGAATCACACAGAGCTTTAGCTTGGAAAAACTGTCTGGGATCATCCAGCCATCCCCTAGCACTGCCAAAGCCACCACTGACCATGTCCCCAAGTGCCACATCCACAGGGCTTTGAAATCCCTCCAGGGATGGGGACTCCACTCCTGCCCTGGGCAGCTGTGCCAGGGCTGGACAGCCCTTTCCATGAAGAATTTTTCCCAATATCCAATTTAAACTTCTCCTGGTGCAACTTGAGGTTATGTCCTATCCCTGTTCCCTGGGAGCAGAGCCCGACCCCTCCCCGGCTCCCCCCTCCTGGCAGGGACTTGCAGAGCCAGAAGGTCCCCCCTGAGCCTCCTTTTCTCCAGGCTGAGCCCCCCCAGCTCCCTCAGCCCCTCCTGCTGCTCCAGCCCCTTCCCAGCTCCCTTCCCTTCCCTGCACACGCTCCAGCCCCTCAGGGTCCCTCTTGGACGGGTCCAGAGCTGGGACAGGGCCCGGTGCTCTCCCAGCTCTGTCCCCTCTCTATCCCCTCTCTGTCCCCGCTCTATCCCGGTTCCATCCCGCTCGATCCCCGCTCTATCCCGCTGTGTCCCGGATCTGTCCCGGTTCTATCCCGCTCTGTCCCCGCCCTGTCCCCGCTCTATCCAGGCTCTGTCTCTTCTCTATCCCGCTCTGTCCCCTCTCTGTCCCCTCTCTATCCCGCTCTATTCCGGCTCTATCCCCGCTCTGTCCCCTCTCTGTCCAGGCTCTATCCCCTCTCTGTCCCCTCTCTATCCCGCTCTGTCCCCGCTCTCTCTCCACTCCATCCTGGCCCTATCCCGGCTCTATCCTTACTCTATCCCCTCTCTATTCCGGCTTTATCCCCACTCTATCCCGGCTCTGTCCCCACTCTATCCCCGCCCTGTCCCGCCCCGTGCTGACCCCGGGGCTCCTCCCCGGTCCGTCCCCTCCCGCCGGTCCCGCCATGGAGCCGGAGCGGCTGCGGCGCCGCCTGGGCTCGGCCTTCCGCCTGCGGGGGCTGCTGCTGCGCCCGTGAGTGCTGCGGGATGGGGCAGGGTGGGTGGGTCTGCGCCGGGACAGGGCTGGGTCTGCACCGGGACAGGGCTGTGTGTGCCCCCGCACAGCGCCGGCACCGCAGCGGGGCCCGCCGGCATCACCCCCGTGCGGCCCTGGGGTGGGCTCGGGCAGCTCCTCCTCGGCATGTGCTGCCGCCCTTCCCTCCTCGTCCTCCCCCTGCGTTACCGGGGCCTCTGGGCTCTCCTGCAAGGGGCTGTGCGTCTGCCTGTCCTGCTGCTCTGGGCCTCTTCCTTCCGTGCGTCCCTCCCTCCATTCATTCATCCCTCCCTCCTTCCATCCCTCCCTTCTTCCGTGCATCCCTTCCTCTCTTCTTTCTTCCCTCCCTCCTTCCTTCCATCCCTCCCTCCATTCGTTCATCCCTCCCTCCTTTCATCCCTCCTTCCTTCCGTGCATCCCTCCCTCCATTCATTCATCCCTCCCTCCTTCCGTGCATCCATCCCTCCATTCATTCATCCCTCCCTCCTCACCTCCCTCCCTCCTTCCAGGCATCCCTCCCTCCATTCATCCCTCCTTCTATCCCTCCCTCCTTCCAGGCATCCCTCCCTCCATTCATCCCTCCTTCTATCCCTCCCTCCTTCCAGGTATCCCTCCCTCCATTCATCCCTCCTTCTATCCCTCCCTCCATTCATTTCTCCATCACTCCCTCCATGAATTCCCCCCTCCCTCCCTCCCTCTCTCCCTCCCTCCATCCCTCCCCACTGCAGCGCCTGCTGTGGGTACCACCAGAAGCTGCCTGTGTTCCCCCTTGGAGCCCTCCCTGATGCCAGTCCTGGGAGTTTGGTTGGGTTGCATTGTCTGACATTCTCCCTTGACAACTCTGGGATCTCTTTCCCAAGTTGCACTTGCCAGTCCTGTGCTCAGCATCTCTTGCTAGAAGAAGAAATGGTACTTCCAAAGGAGGAGGAAATGGCATTTCCAACGACTGAAATGGTGTTTCCAAAGAAGAAAATGCCATCTCCAAAGGCAGAAATGGTGTATTTCCAAATATATAGTGTATTATTTGTAGATAGCAAGATCCATGAGAAGGGATTCCTGCTTGCAGTGAAAGGTGTCATGATTTTTAGGACAGGCAGAGGCTCCACCACTCCTATTTTCCTTGTCCTGCTCATGTGTTACTGGTAGTTCCCATTTTGTTTCTGTCGTGGATGGGGTGTGGTTATTTTGGACAGTCCTGGCACTGTCAGTAGTGAGGAGCCCAAGTCCAGAGCTCCCAACTCCACAGCTCCATGGATCAAGACATTCTGAAGGTCAGGCTGATACCCAAAACACCAGCTTAGTTGGCCAACAGGTGCCATTCATAAGAAAATTGTCATCTTTAACAGTGAGACTGTGTTCTAAAGATGAGGGAAGAGCTGGATTTCTAATTCTTGTGCTATTTAGAATTAAAATAATGCCAGAGATACTGATAAACTGGGTGGGTCCTGCAGGGGCTGTTAAGGTGGTCACGGGTTGGAGGCTGTGGTGTGTAAGGGAGGCAGGAAGAGCTGGAAGATCTGCTCTGGTGAGACCCCACCCAAGTGCTGCATCCATCTCTGGGCTCCAGCATCAGAAGGATGTGGAGATGCTGGAGAGAGTCCAGAGGAGGCCACGGAGATGCTCCAGGGCTGGAGCCCCTCTGCTCTGGAGCCAGGCTGGGAGAGCTGAGGGACTCACCTGGAGAAGAGAAGGCTCCAGGGACACCTGAGAGCCCCTTGCAGTGCCTAAAGGGGCTCCAGGAGAGCTGGAGAGGGACAAGGGATGGAGGGGCAGGACAAGGGGAGTGGCTCACTGGAGATACTCTTTGGGGCCCTGCTTGCAGTAGGAGGGTGGGCCAGATGGTCTTCAGAGGTCCCTTCCAGTGTGGGCTGGGTCATATGGAGCTGAGGTTCTCCATATCCACCTCTCATCCTCAGTCTTTTCAATCCCAATGAGTTATTTTTCTTTGCCTTAGACTAGTGCATTATTAGCATCACTAATTATTTCTACTTTTTTAAGCCACAAGCCCTGTAGTGATGATTTGCACACCTGCCAAATCAGTGCTGTTTGTATAAACTGTGGAATATTAATTGGATTTTGTGCTTTCTCCATTGGCATTAGGGATGCTCTGAAGTATCTCACTGAAGCCTTTCAGTCCCTCAGTGAAGCAGAACTTGACGATGTAATTGAAAATGTCATCGATGCCGTTGAAAAGCAGCCTTGTGAGTAAACAATTTCTTTTTCTTAAGCAAGTTTATCTGGCACTTATATTGTTATTTAGACAAAGACAGAGTTACTGGCAGCAGAGGCACTGAGGTGTTATTGGGCTGTAAGAGGTTGATTGAGATAAATGTATTTGTTGACATTTTGTTTTGTTAAATACTGAAGTTTCCAGTGTCAGCAAAAGACATTTATGCCATTTAAAAAGGTGGCAACCTGGTACATCCTGACTTTTCCAAAAGTGGTAGAATTTTTCAATCCCAGTTACTAAAAATTTGTTATGGACACCTTTGTACTTGAAACTATAATTTTAAATACTAAAATAGAGAGATGAGTAAGAGCGTGGAGTGACAGGACAAGGGGAAATGGCTTCAAACTGAAAGAGAGTACATTTGGATTGAATATTGGGAAGAAATTCTTGGCTATCAGGATATTGAGGCCCTGGCACAGGGTGCCCAGAGAAGCTGGGGCTGCCCCTGGATCCCTGGGAGTGTCCAAAGCCAGGTTGGACAGGGCTTGGAGCACCCTGGGCTGGTGGGAGGTGTCCCTGCCCATGGCAGGGGGTGGGATGGGATGGGCTTGAAGGTCCTTCCCAACCCAAACCATTCCATGATTCTGTGATAAAACAAACCAAAGAAATAATGAGAAATTAATTCACTTGTCATTCAGTAATCTGTTTCCAGAGAAGGGTTGCTGACAGGGGAGATCTGAGGGGTCTGACAGCACAAAACAGGAGCTGTAGCACCTTTAGTTAAAGGATGTGACTGACGGAGGATTCCTGACACATGTATTTACTGCTCAGAGCTTATAAGAACTAGCAAACATGAGCTCACTTCCAGTTTTTGGCCAAGGAGATTCAAATCCATATGAATATGATCTAAAATAAAAGCAAACCCTTAGCTGAGTTCAGGAAACCATGCCAGCCTATCCTATTTATACCTAATTAAATCCAGAGGGGCACATGCTTGTTCTATTAGCGTTCAGAAATATTTTTAATTCCAATTATCAGTTTAAATCCATGAAGACAACAATGTGCCTATCTCCCAAATTGTGTTGGAATCCATCCTTATGACAGCAATCTGTGTGATAATGTTCTGGAACTGAATTAACCTCCAGGATGTGAAAGCTCAGCTTTTCACACATTTGTAGCATATTTGGCAGCTTTGCATAAACTATAATTGTCTTGTTCTCCGTGTTTAGGGAATTAATGGTGGGCACACAGAAATGTGTCCTTTTGGTGGCAATATTAAGTGATCCATTTGTAAACACTGTGTGTCATTAGCTTACAGAAGATGTGCTTGTTTGTGTCACAGATTCCTCTGGCAAGACTCAGCCCTTTTAACGTGCAATTTTTGAGAGCCACTTCCTCGGTGCCTTCCATGGGCCGCAGTTTTAATCCTTGGAATTCTTCTTTTCAGTGTCATCCAACATGATTGAGCAGCCCACGGTGGAAACTGCTGTGCAGGAATGCAGCCAGGCCCCTGATGAGACCATGTACGGTGACACTGTGCCTTTTATGACCTTTTTTAAGGTTTCTGCCTGTGCCTTTCCTCATTTCTCCTTGGGGAAATAAATGCCAGGAGTTTTCTGGGGTGCTGCACGTGCAGTCCTTGCTCTGGGCTTTTGTCTCCCTTGCCCGTGCAGGTTTGTGATGTTCCTCCCCTGGGAGGGTTTGTCCTCCTGGATTGGCCTCCAGGGGATTCTGAATATTCTAAATATAACCTGACATTGTGGCATTCAGAGGCTGTGGTTGGGTGTGACGTGTGGTGCAGGTTGAATATTAACCAATGTTAATGCCTTCCTTTGCTTTGCTCTGCAAGAAAATGATCTCAAGTTCTTTTCGTGCCTTCCTTCTCATGAGAACCCTTGGGAGAGTTTTCCTCTGTGGTGCTTGTTCCTGCTTTTTGTTTTTTTGTGTGTGGTTTTCTGAAGTCCTGATTGATTTTCCCAAAGCGTGGAGCAATTACTGGAGTTCCTGAGAACTTTGGGATGGTGATGAATGTGTTTCCTTTAGTGTTGATGTTGCATTGGCATTGCAATGCAAAGCATGAAAAGGAATGGTTTGCTGGGCATGTCAATTAGATCCTGTCATCCCACAGCCCCTCCAGATGGAGCAAATTTGGGTTTAACTTTTCTCCTTGTCCTTGGAAACCTTCTTGATGCAGATGGTTTGAGTGTGGCTTTAATTTGTGCTGGTTTTTTATCCTTAAGAAAAATCTGTGTGCACAGGGGGAAAGCTCCACAGATCACAGGCACAACTCTCATGATTTAATTAGAACCTGCATCCAGTGGATGCAGGAGAAAATAGAATAGAAAATGGAAAGATGCAGAAGAAATGGTGATAACACAATGACAGCAAACAAAACAAATGCCATTTTATTCAATATATTTATTACTGTTTGTTTCATGCACTTCAATGAATCCAAGAGTGGTTTGGGTTGGAAAATAATGTTCAAGTAATGTTGTAAATGCATTCTTGTTTCAGAGAAAATGTTTTCAACATTATTGGAGCCTTCGACATCCCACGTTATATTTATAATTCAGAAAGAAAGAAGTTTGTGCCGTAAGTCTGCCATATTTTTAAGTTCCAACTGCTTCTTTCTGCAAGAAAAAGCCTCTATTTCTCTATGGTTAAAAGTCTGTTTTTAATCTTTGCCCCTTGGGTCTGTTCACCTCAAGCCTGAGTGAGAAAGGTAGTAAATGTTTCAAACCATAAACCGTGTTTATGCCATGTAATGAATAAAAAAGGCAGTAAGGCTCAGGACATGCATCACCAAATATAGCTTGGGCCTGTTTTTTTTCTCACATTGGGCTGCTTAAATTTATTTTTTTAATAAATTTAGTCTGTCTGTTGCATGTATTTATTCCTTAGTCTGTACCTTGCAGCTCTCTGGTGCCCTGGGGGATTTCTAAAGGAGAACTCCAAATGCTAAAAAAAGAAAAATTAGGAGCAGCCGGTGATTTCTGGAGGCTGCAGAAATTGGAGGAGCAATACTCATGGGCACTTAAAAGGCATAACTGCTCTTTTTTTAAAAATGGATTTCTGCAGAGGCCCATTTGGGTGGAAAGATAAATCTCAGAGCCTGTGAGTTCGAGGGAAATGAAATGGATGGAGCCTTCAAGATGCAGAAACACAGGATACAGAGCAGGGATGTTCCTCGTGGAGTAACCACATCACGCAGTGGTGTCTGTAGCATTTGCAGCCTCGTGGAACTTTGAGCTCCATAAGTTATTTTTCTGTGTGGAATGTCCCTTTTCTTTGAAATCTCTGTTGTGTTCAACTTCTTGCAGCCTGTCCATGACCAACTTGCCTGCACCCAGTCTGTTTGGAAGTGCCAGAGACAAAGCAGAGCTGTTTCGTGAACGCTACTCCATCCTGCAGCAGGTCAGGGAGCTCTGGGTTTTTGGGGACACCAGAGGTGTCCTTAGGGATGTGTCCTCAGTCCTCTTATTGCACCTCTTTGCCTTGTGGCTTCATTTAAACTCTCTTCCCTCCAGGTAGTCGTAAATGAATTCTTTCCCAAGCATCACAGATGCTTTGATAATACCTTTTTTAGGCTTAGTTTTGTTACCAATTAGTGCTATTGATCATCTTTAGAATAAAATTCTTGTCAAAAGAACTGGTTATCAAAGGCTGTTGGATAAACCAGGGTTAAGAACTTTATGCAGTATTTTGCACAGTGCTTGTAGTGAACTGGCTTTTTGACAGTGCTCCTTTCTTTTTTAACCTGAATTTCTTCAATCTTGGTTTCTGCAGAGGACTCACAGACATGAGTTGTTCTCTCCTTCACCAGTTGTGGCTCACCCTGATGACAGCAAGAGCAAATTCCAGGTAAAAAATCCTCTTCTTTTCAGTTTTAATCCAGTTGAAAGCCAAAGAACCCCAGCAGCCATTACTGGAAATCTTCTCCTAACCTGGGCTACATTCAGACCCGTGCCCCTGATTTTTCTCATGAGCCTGTATCCTCTTGGAGCTCATTTGTGTGTTTATATAAAAACATGTCCCTTGTTTTGCTTAAGAAGAGGCACCTGGAGGGTTTGATTAATTCTGATTTGATTCTTTGCCTTTGGTTCCAGCTCAAGACAGTAGAAACTCTGCTGGGCAACACAGCCAAAGTGGGAGAAGTGATTGTGCTTGGGATGATCACTCAGCTCAAGGAGGTGAGCTGCCTTTTCTTTGTGGAATATCTGGTCACTGTTCATTCAGTGTTTTATCAGAAAATGAGAAACCCCAAATATATCAGCACTGGATCCATTCTCCTAGACTTTTCCACAAGCAGGTGGTGGCAGTGGGAGAGGGAAAATGTCTTTTTTTGTCTTCTCACTACAGAATTCTGTAATGCTTTATGGCAGCAACCAGAGCTGGTTAGGATTTTTAGGCATGGCCCCTCCTGCAAGGCTGGAGCTTCCAGTGACTGTGTTTGGACTTGCCATTTCCTTGGCCTGTGATTTTGGGGGAGGGAGGCACCAGCAATCCCAACTGCAGCAGCCCAGAGGGAACCTGCTGTGATACCCTTACTACAAACTGCATTATCTTCAGTTCTGCCAGTGTGCTCTAAGCTTACAATATTGAAACCAGCCAGATTCTTTATAAATACTGACTGAGAGATGCTTCTGATTGAAGCATTTATGTGGTTGGGTATATTTTGCTTTATTAATTCTGCTCTTTAGGGGAAATATTTCCTAGAAGACCCCACAGGAGTCGTCCAGCTAGACCTCAGTAAGGCAATATCCTTTTTCTGTGATGGAAGAGCTGAATTTCCTGTAGAGCTGCAGAATTTTAAATTGAGTAGTAAATCAATACTGACCATTAAAAATTATATCTTGAGAATTGCAGCTCTGTCTTTCTCCTTCCTTTCAAATTCCTTGGCTGCTGCAGCTCTGTTCCCTTTCTCCTCAGACAAGATCAGTATTCCTTCTGATGGAAGCAGAGCCTGTTTCTGTGTTTGGGCTTTTTATGAACTTTCCTGCTCAGCTACCAGGGAATTTTCAGGCTCTTCAGTGAGCTTTCAGTGGTGTCCACGTATGCTACCCCAGATGAAAAGCAGATTTTGGCTAAAGAACCTCCTTTAAGAGTCCTGATCTAAGAAAAATACATTCCTTAACCTTCCTGCACCAGTTCCACAGTGGGTTATACACTGAATCCTGCTTTGTTCTGGCAGAAGGTAAAGCAAACTGGGTTTTTTTTTTTAGCTTGTAATAAATTATTGTGTTTGGGCTGTCGCTTCCAGATGTGGATGAAGAGGCAAGTCTTGACCATAAGGAGTCTGTGACTGAGATTTTGGGCCATAAACCTGTTACTTTGTGGGGACTGAAGGCAAAGAGCAGGAATTTGAGGGTGCTGGGGGGATGTATCTGTAGCAGCCTTGAGGATTGGCCTCAGCTTGGCTCCAACACTGGAGCAGTTAGGACTGAATTAGGAAGAGAGACTGGAATATGTGATTTAACAGTCTGAAAATGCTGCTTTGTGTTGGCAAAACTTGGTCATTCAGAGGCTTTAGAGTCCTCTTAAGATGTCAGGCCTTGCAGTTTGGGAGCCTTGTTTGAGCACAAAAATGGCTATTTTTGTAGACTATTCCTCTGTGCAATATGCACAATCTCAGTCTGTTTCCTAGTGTGTTCTGTATTTAACATTTAGAGAGTGAGTAGAAGTTGGGAGCACAAACAATAGTGGGGAAAGGATCAGCCTGTTCCTTGAGAGAAGGTGCAGGTTGGTGGGGTCTCCTCCAGGGCAGGGCCAGCAGAAATGACTCCTGTTCCCCTGCATTCTCCCTGGGCTGGGGTCAGGAGGTTTTTTTTTGTGGCTGTGCAGCAAATCTGCCCGGAGAAGTGTTTGGGGTTAACAAAGCACTGTTTTCCAGCTGCATCATTCCATGGCCTGGATCTGGGTCTGGTGCTCTCACCAGGGGGACTGATGGAGGCTGGGAATAGCTGGGCAGCACAGTTGCCAGCTCTCTGACTGCCTGATGTCTGGGACATGATGCTCTTAGAGAGGCTAAAGGTCATTCTGCTGTTCCAAACCCTCCTAGGTTGGTACGAGGATGAAGTTTTTCATGTGAACGCCTTTGGATTTCCACCCACTGAGCCTTCTGCTACCACGAGGTATAAAGCTGACTTTTGGCAGCCTCATTCCTTGTTTTCTTAAGGGTTTCTAAGTTAGATCATTATTATTTTAAAATTGCTGTGACATTCAAGTGTGTTATTCTTCCTCCTCCCCAAATGGTTCAAAATAAATACAGTTTTAAGGAAGCAATTCTGGGACATGCTGGTCTGCTTGGACAAGCACTAAAGCTTGGAGTGTTGGCAGGAAAACCCTTCCAAAGGCCTTTGGGCTCTGCATAGTAATTGAAATTGGGATCTGAGCCCTTCTCAGTTCAAAAACCAGGGAATTGTTGCATGGGAATAATAAATTCCTTGTTGCTTGAAGAGTGGATCACAGAATCCCAGAATGGGCCAGTGGAAGGTGTCCCTGCCCATGGCAGGGGGTTGGAATGAGATGAGCTTTAGGATCCCTTCCAACCCAAACCATTCTGGGATTCTGTGATCCTAACCTGAGTGTTTTAATGATGCAGAGCCTTTTATGGGAATATAAACTTCTTTGGAGGCCCTTCTTCATCGTCAGTAAAGGCTTCTGCCAAACTCAAGCAGCTGGAGGATGAGAATGAAGATGCCATGTTTGTGTTTCTTTCTGATGTGTGGCTGGACCAAGCAGAAGTGCTGGAAAAGCTTCACATGATGTTCTCAGGTAGGTGAGAATTGCTTTGACCCTGAACCGTGTTTTCATAAATTCTTAGTACTGATGTTGTTTTGGCCAATTTCCATTTTATGTGCTGTGACAAGAATGTTTCTCTTGCTCCTCAAAGTTCTTCCTGGGCTTGGTTTAAAGAAAACTCCTTACTTCAGAGGGATGAGCATTGCTTCCCAGTGCCAGAGGGCAGGGCTGGATGGGCTATTGGGAAGGAATTGGTGGCTGGGAGGGTGGGCAGGCCCTGG
>JAWWEW010000165.1:62172647-62194600 GCA_035583185.1 Anabacerthia variegaticeps
CTGGTGGGAGGTGTCCCTGCCCATGGCAGGGGGTGGGATGGGATGATCTTTAAGGTCCCTTCCAACCCAAACCATTCCATGATTCTGTGATTGGTGATGTTGACAATATTGGGATAACAAGCATCAGTGAATTGCCTCTCTGTATTCCAGAGCAGTTTAGGAACAGCTTGTCCTGTCTGCCTCAGATAGAGTGGAAGTGTGAGAGGGCTCTGCTTGAAAAATAAACAACATAAAAGTCAGGGTGGGAAACTGCTGCTCACCCAAAGAGAGCTGGCCACACATTAACACACTCATCCAGGAGTTATGAAACCAGAGGTGGCAAATCCTTGGAGGAAAACTGGACCTGGTCCAAGATTTCAGGTGCTGAAGTGGCAAAGGGACTCTGCTCGGTGAGATCCGTGTGCTGAACTCACCCAGCAAAGATGCAGACACTGCATTTGCTATTTTGGGGTTTTCATAGGCAGGTGATTACCTTCATAATTATCAGCTGAAAGGAATAGCTGAGTGGAATAGCAAGGAGAAGATTGATGAGCCATTTCTCTGGGATAAGCAATTCTGTTCTATTTGCCAAACCGATTGAAAACCACTGAAGGAAATCCAAGTCTGGTCCTGCGTGTGAGGAAAATGGAGAGTAACTGGGATGTGAGATGAATGCCTGAGTAGATGTTTCTATTTTTGTTTGAGGGGTGGGAATCAGGTTTCTTTTTTCACCCTTTGCTACGAAGCCTGTGTTTCTGGCTGATCACTGGGATTGTCAGGATTCATCAGATCCTTAAACTGCCCAGGCAGTCCCAGTTACTGTTGCTTTGGGATGCCAGAGTGTGAATTAAATACTGGAATTGGAATGATCCTGGAGGTTAACAGCAATCCATTGCTGTCTACTTGCTGTTTTTCCCTTTAAGGAAACAGTACGTTTTGAAATTGTATTATTTCTTATCTTGCACTTTGTGTTAGTCTCTGACTGGGGCAGCAGTTGGAGCCACACAGAGAATATTGAAGCTGAGCCTGTAAATAACAGAGGGCTCCCTTGAAGTGCCATTTGTCCATTGTCACCCCCCTTTTTAAGCTAAAACCAGCCTGTATCAGGAAAATAGTCCATGTGTATTTATAGCAGCAGAGCTTGAAGTGCTGGTTCAGTTCCTGCCTTTCATGGGAGGGGCTGGAGGCTGAGTGCTGAAAGATGGGAAGGGAATGGGATCTACTCACAGATCCTCTGTGTTTCACCCAGGTTATTCCTCTGTCCCTCCCACCTGCTTTTTCTTCTGTGGAAATTTTTCATCGGCGCCATATGGGAAAAATCACATCCAGTCACTGAAAGGTGGGTCTTTGTAAACAGCCAGCCACAGGCACTGAAATAAAATAATGATGGCAAACAAATGAAGGGAGCACAAAATAAACCCTTCTTTTCCAAGTGACACCTTTTTGGTGCACTGAAGTGGAGGGGTGACTCATCCAATGTGTGTTTGTTGTCTGACCAGGTGTTGTATTGTGTTTTTTCCTCACTCCAGGTTCTTTGAAGGCTCTTGCAGACATTATATGTGAATATCCCAGCATTCATAAAAGGTACAGAGCAAAGGGAAATCTGTTTATTTTGTGAAACCTTTAATGAAGAGAGGGAGAGATCCCATATTTTCTCTTTGTTGTGAGCCAGCTGTGATCAGATAACAAGCTTTGAGTTTGTTTTGGGAGCAGTGTGAGGCTTTGATTTTATCTGAAATAGCTGGGGCATGGAAACTGCTGATGAGGGAGCCCAGGTCTCCCCACGGGGTATTTTTCTGGCTCCTGATCTTTGAATCCAATACATTAGACCTACTTTCTAAAGTGATACATTTAACCTTTTACAGCAGTCGATTTGTGTTTGTCCCTGGCCCCGAAGACCCTGGGCCTGGTTCCATTTTACCAAGGTCAGTTGGCTTCACTTTCTCAAGGATTTTGAGTTAAATAGTTAAAAAAGGTGAGATTTTTTGTTAATACATCTGCTGCTATTTATTTTAGACCTCCCCTGGCTGAAACTATTACTCAGGAGTTCAAACAGCTGGTGCCATTTTCAGTTTTCACCACAAATCCTTGCAGGTAACAGTGTAACTGCTAATTTTATTTTATTTTATTTAATTTATTTATTATTTTTTTACTAAATGACTGATTAATGTAATTTTCAAAAACTACAGATTTTGGAAAAACTGGTCTTAAATGTGTCAAATTAATAGAATTCTTCACATGCATGAATTGTAACCAGTTCTAAATACATCAAGACACCAATAAATCAGTGATGAGAGACAGCAGTGCTAGAAGTTTGGTAGTGGGTATAAAACACCTGCTCAAAAGCATCATGTGTTTTCTGAATCTGGAGGAAATGAAGGAAAGATGGGAAAATATTATTTTAATTCAAATGTGCTTTTTATTTGGCTGTATTAGAGGGAGATCAGCTATATAATGCAGCTCCCTAGCTTTTAGGTTCATCTTATTTCATTTCATTACTGTTTTTTTCCACTTAGGATTCAATACTGCACCCAAGAAATCATTATCTTTCGTGAAGATTTGGTGAACAAAATGTGCAGAAACTGTGTCAGATTCCCCAACAGCAACATGGACATTCCCAACCATGTGAGTGAGTCGTGTTCAGCACCTTGTGCCAAGATCTTGGGAGTCCTTTATTGATTGGCAGCTCTGGATTTTGGGTGCTCTGATCTTCATTCTCGTGACACGCTGCAAGAGGAACCCAGAGGGACTGTGAAAAGAATCTATAAATTTAGTATTTTCACCTTTATTCGCATTTTGGCAGTAAAATGACTCAAACCATGGTACTTTGAGGTGGTGTTGAGTCATTCAGTCCCACTGCAGGTGCCCTTGAACACAGATCTTCACAGCAGCCAACTTTATTTGCAGCAGCCATGAATGTCCTACCAAGAAACAGGGATTCCCAAAGGCAAAGCTGAATACAAATGACCCTTTTTAACAAGATTTGATCAGTTATCCAGTGCCATTTGCAGTAAAGCAGCATGTCACTTCTCCAGAAGTTCAGCTGCTTGTTTTGCCTTCCCACTGGAAGTGTTAATCCTGCTTTTTGGACATCGAGTTATGGCTCCAGTTAATGAACCCACAGCAGGAGCTGATGGGATTTACTGATACAATTAGATGAGAGTGATCCAGGTAGGCTCATTGCAGTGATGGATGGAGCCTGGTTTTATTTATTTTACAGGTTTTCTTTGTTTGTTTGACTTAGGAATTTGTTTCAGCTTTTTCCTCCTTCAGTCCATCACGACTCAGTGTCTGTGTGAACCCACAGTGGACAGTGACATACCTTGGCTTTGCTGTGCACATTTCCATTCCTGGCACTTCCCTGTCCCCACACAGGGCTTTTCCCCAGGAAGGAATAAAAAAGGGAAGAGGATTATGTACTGCAACCCTTTCTGCAGACTCCCCTTTTTCTCTGCATTTTTTTTTGGCCTGTCACTATTTTTTGGTTTTAATTCAACCATCGGTGTTAAAAAAACGAGAGGGGGAAATTTTGTTACTAAGAAAGGAATCAAAATCATTTGGGAATCAAATGATTTCCTCCATTCAGGGAAAAGACTGTTAAAGTGTGGGTTTTGTCATTAACTCATACCATGAGGGGGAAAACCCAACCTATAAAATGAAACTTATGGCACTGTTGGTACTTCTTGGGTTGGAGCAACAGATAAGCAGATTTCCTTGGAGAGTCTCTGAGTGATGAAATAGTTTTGATGTCTTCAAATATTGGCTGATATCCTTTAGAAAGGACTTTGTGTGTTTAAGAAAACCCCCAAAAATGAGAGAGCAGCTGAGTGCTGTAGGGGAGCTGCTGCCCTACTCAGAAATTAATAATCAGAGCGAGATGCAACAACAAGAAAGGAAAACCATTTCCAAAACCCCCCAAAAATGAGAGAGCAGCTGAGTGCTGTAGGGGAGCTGCTGCTTTAGTCAGAAATTAATAATCAGAGCGAGATACAACGAGAAGAAAGGAAAACCATTTCCAGGTTCAAAGCTTCTTTATTAACAAGCCCTGGCACGTGGCAAAGGGTTCCAACCCAGCATTTGTGCTTGCCTTGCAGTTTGTGAAGACCATCCTGTCTCAGGGCCACCTGAGCCCGCTCCCTCTGGCCGTCAGCCCCGTGTTCTGGGCTTATGACTATGCCCTGAGGGTTTATCCCGTGCCAGACCTGCTGGTCACCGCAGACAAGCACGACCCCTTCACTGTCACCAACACCGACTGCCTCTGCATCAACCCTGTAAGACTCCCTGGGGTGTTCCTGAGGGAACAGCCACACCTGAGCCTGTGCATTATTTTATTTACATAAATGTGATTTATGTGTTTTTTAATTCCCAGGGTTCGTTCCCAAGGAGTGGGTTTTCCTTCAAGGTGTTCTACCCCTCCAACAAGACAGTTGAGGACAGGTAAATATATTCACTATATTTATTTTTCTTCTGATTTCCCAGTTTTCAGGAGGAATAATAGAGGGAATTGGTAATATAAAGAGAGTGGATGTTCTAGCAGTTTAACTTATGCTTCATACTCAGGCAGAGGGAGAAATCCAAATGCCCAGAACTAAAGGAATAAATCTCAAAACTGCAGTCAAATATCAGTGATGGGAAGCAGAATGCAAAAGGAAAAGGGAAGATGATTGTACTGTGTGGTTGAGACCTGGTTCTGGGCATGTTGCATAAATTAATTAAGTTTAGGAACAGTTCTTGGTTCATTTTGTGATCATCTCCAAGCCCATGCTTTGCTTTCACAGATTTTTAAATCTGTACTTATTCATTCCAACAATAGTCTTCCCCTGACTGGAAAAAAAACCCAGCTGCAACACCAAAAAGTATTAAAAAGCATTAAAAGGGCTTCCAGCTGTGATGGAAATTTGCCTGTTTGAAATAATAACGGTATAACCCAGTGGGAAAAGTATAAATTTATCTTGTCTGATTGTTTCATGCCTTGTTGCAGAAGCTTTCCAAGGGAGGTGATACCAGATCAACTCCTGTGACCTTTACTTGAATATAAAAACTATCATACTGTGAGATATTTTATGTCCTTAGATATCATCAAGCATTTCATAGATCAAGAGATAGTATTGTGAACTATCGTTAGGAAAAAAAACCCTAAATATTGTTTTTCTTTGGTATTTTCAGCAAGCTCCAGGGGCTCTGAATTTCTCCAAGAAGGAAGGAGCCTGTGTGCAGGCAACTCCAGCTCTTGTTTGTTACAGGGCTTGGTTTTACGTTGTAATATGGCTTTGTTATAATAAATGTCAAGTTTTATATACAAATAAAGTTTTACAGGAAAGGACACTGGTGTCAGTTTGAATAGCAGAGTCAGACTAAAGAATGGAAAAAGCACAAAAAAACGGGCAACTGGAGGAACCAGCTGCGTGTGCAGCAAACAGGAAAGATCTGTGTTTTTAAAAAAAAAGGAAGTTAAAGAGGGGGAGAACTCCGAGATGAACTGATAGCTGGCTATCAGCAGGAGATACTGCGATGAGGGGACGATGGTGGAAAAGATGATGATGGTTAAAGACAGGGGTGAGGACCGAGCGCTGTGAGGGAGCCCCTGAGGGGAGGGGAAAGGCTCGGGGTGGGGGAGAAGCCTCGGGGATGAAGAGGCCTCAGCGCTTGAGGGCGGCCCGCCATGTTGTTTGCCGTCTCCATAGCAACTCCCGCCACGGATACCGTCCCCATAGCAACGGCCGCCATCTTGTTTACCATCCCCATAGCAACGGCCGCCATCTTGTTTACCGTCCCCACAGCAACGGCCGCCATCTTGCCCGCGGGGCCGTGCCGGGGCCATGGCGGGCGCGGGCCGGCTGCAGGACCTGGACCTGACCGCCGAGGAAGCGGAGCGCCTCCGCCTCGCCTTCCGCGACCAGCAGTTCCGCGCGCTGTTCGCCGAGTACGCGGCGGAGCTGACGGACCCGGAGCAGCGCCGGCTGTACGAGGAGGAGGTGGCCGCGCTGGAGCGGGAGCGCGGCGTGGAGGTGCGCTTCGTGCACCCTTCGCCGGGCTTCGTGCTGCGCACCAGCCAGGACGGCTCCCGGCGCTGCTACATCAACGTGTGCGGCAGCGATGTGCTGGCGGAGCCGCGGGCGCGGGCGGAGCGCGGCGGGCAGCGCTGGGACCTGCCCTACAGCCTGGCCCCGGCCCGCGAGGAGCTGCTCCGCGCCGGCCGCCGCCGCCTGCTCTACGACGTGGCCTTCCACCCCGCCGCGCTGCGCCTGGCGGCCCGCAGCGCCCGGTTCCGCCGCCTGCTGTGCGACACGGCCCTGGACGCGGTGGAGCGGCACTGCGCCGTGCGGCTGGACCGCGCCAACGCCGCGCTGCTGCGGGGCACCCGCTACAAGGGCGTCCCGCAGGCGCCCGTCATCCGCACCCCGCTGCCCGGCCGCGCCCCGCAGCCGCCCCGCGGCGAGGACTCGCCGCTGCCGCCCTTCCCCTTCCCCTCGGCGGTGCCTTCTCCCGCGCCCGGCCCGCCCGCCGCCCCCAGCGCCGGCACGGCCTCCCCGCCCGCCGGGCCCACCACGCCGCGCTGGAGCATCCGCCACCGCTCCTACGTGGAGCTGCAGGACTACCGGCACGGCCGCGACTCCGCGCCCAGCGCCGTGCCGCGGGAGCTGGTGGTGACGGTGGAGCTGCCGCTGCTGCGCTCGGCGGCGCAGGCGGAGCTGGAGGTGCGCGGGCGGGAGCTGCGGCTGGACTCGTCCCGGCCCGCCTACCGCCTGCGCCTGCGCCTGCCCTACGACGTGGACGAGAGCGGCGGCCGCGCCACCTTCAGCCTGGCCGAGCGCCGGCTGCGGGTCACGCTGCCCGTGGTGCCGCCGGGCCGCGCCGAGCCGCGCCGGGCCGGGCCGCAGCACCCTGACAAGGGCCCGCCCGCCGGCCACGCCGCTCCTCCCGCGGGCCCCGGCGGCGCGGCCCGGGCCTCGTGGGGCAGCGGGGAGCGCGGTGATCCACCCGGTGATCCGCCCGGTGATCCGCCCGCCGAGCCCCCCGCAGAACCCCGCTCGGAATCACCCGCTGAGCCTCCCGCCGAGCCCTGTGCAGAGCCCCTCGCCGAACGCCCCGCTGAACCACTTTGTGATCCACGCGTTGAACCCCTCGCTGACCCACCTCCTGAACTTCCCACTGAACCCCCTGAACCTCCTGCTGAACCTCCCACTGAACCCCCTGAACCTCCTGCTGAACCTCCCACTGACCCACCTGCTGAACCTCCCACTGAACCCCCTGAACCTCTTGCTGAACCTCCCACTGACCCACCTGCTGATCTACTCGCTGAACTCCCTGAACCTCCCAGTGAACCCCCCAAACCACCTGCTAAACCCCTCGCTGACCCACCTACTGAACCTCTCACTGAACCCCCTACTGATTTAGTCGCTGAACTCCCTGAACCTCCCACTGAACCTCCCTCTGAACCCCTTGAACCTCCCACTGAACCCCCTGAACCACCTGCCGAGCCCCTCGCCAAACCACCCCCTGAACCCTGCTCCGAATCCCGCCCTGAGCCACCCACTGAAGCCCTCGCCCCACCACCACCACCACTCTGCGGCACTGCTTCCCCCAGTGCCAGCCCCGAGCCGGCCATCGCCTGTGGGATGGGTGCCACGTGCCCTCCCTTCCAGGCCCGGCAGGACGAGGCATCCCTCACCCTGCTCCTGAGGGTGCCTGGCATCCACCCCCAGAGCCTGTGTGAGGACGTGGGCACCCACCACTACAGCGTCCGCTTCTCCGCCGACACCGGGGCCTTCGCCCTGTTCCTGCAGTTCCCCCCCGAGAACAGGCTGGTGTCCCCCGAGAGCAGCCTCAGCGTCTCTGCCCACAACGCCGTGGTGGGGCTGGCCAAGGCCCCCGGCAGCACCGGGCCCTGGCACAAGTTCAGCTTCGGCCTCGACCCCTCCGCTCTGCAGGTAATGCCTTCAAAGGGGCAGGTTTGGGGTTTCACCTGCCCGGGGAGTGGCTGCTGTTTGGGGAGAGATGGCTCAGGGAGGTGTGAGGTTGAGTTCAAAGCTGGTAGAGACACAAGTTGCTTCCTCCGAGAGCTGCTCTTGGATGTGAGTGGAGTGACCTGATTTGTGCGAGTCTTGTCCAAGGTCACATCTTGTTGCTGACACTTTCATCCTTGGATGTGGAATGACTTCTGCCTCCCACACCAATTTTTTTTCTAAGGGAAATTCTGGTGATGAGTGAAAACAGAGCCTGCTCTGTCCTTTATGTCCTTAGTGCAGTTTTAAAGCCAAGTAAATTGCTCATGGAGCCTGTTCACACAAAGAAAGGAGATGTTTCTGGTACACCACATGTACACATGTATACTAAACACTGTCATGAAGTGTGGGTGGAATGTCCCTGTGTCTGTATTTTGGGACAGAATTCCCATTTACAGCCATGGCAATACCCATTACTTCAGCCAGACAGAACAACAAAAGCAGCTGTGAACAGCCTATTTTACTGGGCTAAATCTTCACCTTCTTTCCTGACTGGATATGATCTAGTTTAGTGTTTTATGATTTTATGGGTTGTTGGGCATGAGATGCTCCCATGGTGGGAGAAGGTGGGGTGGCTGCATCCAGGTGACAGGGCCAGCTGGGAGCTGCCAGTGTCCCCAGAGGGATGCCCACCTCACTGTCCAGAAGCACTCACATAAGTTTTTTGGAAAACCATGTTATTCTGTAAGCTCAGAGTTTCAAACAGCTTCTCATGAGCAGGGATTAAGGCTGCACAGCTCTTGTGTAACCTTCCAGCCATGGGATTTGGAGTTTGGCTTGATTTTAGAGCAGTAAAATCCTTTGCAGTTTGGATCACGTGCAAGTCCAGAAAGCTGGCAGGCTTCAAGCATATCCACTGGGATAGACTTGGCTTGAAGCAGCTTAATTGCTCCATCCCTGCAACTAGAAATTGCTTGTGCATGATTTTGAAAAATATTTATCCAATTAGTGTTTGTGCAGCTGAAACATCACATTTAATTTCCCATTTAGCCACTGCACACCTTTTATAACAATATATTACAGCAATTCCTGTGAAGGAGGAGCTGATCATTTCGGGGAAGTATCAAAGATGATGAATTTATGGAGAACCACCCACGCTGAGCTGTTTGCAGAGCATTTCCTCTGCTTTTACCGGAGCAGGAGCCTTGCAAGTCTGTGCAAGTGGGGCCACAGAACGCTCAGCACTGCTGTTAATTTCTGCCATCAGCACTGGGTGCTGCTGCCACGTCAAGGAAGCCACTGTGCAAACTATTGCCTTTTTCTGTACAGGTACAGAGCCTGCACAGGGCAGTGGTGGGGTCCCCAACCCTGGAAGAGCTGAAAAAACATCTGAATGTGGCACTTGAGGATGTGGTTTAGTGATGAACATGGAGGTGGTGCTGGGTTGAGGGCTGGACTGATGGCTCAAAGTTTGGTGTTATTATGATTGGGGGAATATCTTGTGAGTGAAAGTTGCTAAAAGGCCACCCAGTCATGAGATTTCGGTTCTGTGAGTTAAAAACACCACCGTGAATGTGCTGATTTTAGTATATATTGCAAAACATTTAGGGTGGAGTAGGAGGAAGAGACTGGGCATTAGTCATAGGCTTCCCAGCCATTCATTCATGTAGCAGACTCCAAAAGATTCTCCTGGCATGTGATCCTTTTGGACACTGCAAACTGGAGCAGGCAAAATAAACTGAAGTCATTTGTTCTGTTGGCTTTTTTTTAACTGATATTTCCCTGAAGTGCCTGAGCCAGCACTGAGAGCTGCACTCGCTCAGAGTGAAGGGAGAAAAATTAATATTTAATTAGAGCCACTATTACATGCTATCTTCTGCCCATTAACTATTTGCTCCTGGTCGCTTTTTCTTCTTATTGTTTTGGTTTCTTCCATTTGTCTGATGTCATCTTGGCTGTTTTTCTGCTTTGACTCTCCTTCTATAAGTCAGAGCTGTGGTTGTTGCACTGAGACCTGTAGTGAGTTGCATCAGTCATTGCAAAGTACACAGAGCAGTGCCCTGTTTGATCTCTTCAAGGAGCTTTTGATGTCCAGGGAGAGTAGGAATTCTATCCTGCGCTTCCCAATGTGCTTGTTTGTTATCTCTCCTCTCACAGCAGCATTGCCAGAGGAGAGTGCACAGCAAAAGTGAATGATAGAGAATCCCAGAAGGGTTTGGGTAGGAAGGGACTTCAAAGCCCATCTCATTCAACCCCCTGCCATGGGCAGGGACACCTCCC
This sequence comes from Anabacerthia variegaticeps, assembly GCA_035583185.1. Taxonomy (NCBI): domain Eukaryota; kingdom Metazoa; phylum Chordata; class Aves; order Passeriformes; family Furnariidae; genus Anabacerthia; species Anabacerthia variegaticeps. The sequence goes on from JAWWEW010000165.1 coordinate 62,182,853, forward strand.
ACTATCCCAGGTTGATCCAGGCCTCATCCAGCCTGGTCAGTGTTTTTAACAGATGTGGAATTCCTCCCCTGCTGTTGTCTGGGAAGTTGCTTCCTACTGGAGACTGAGGGTTGTTGTGTTGTTTCATGGATCACATTCCTCACTGGATTAGCTCAGAATTTGTTCCTCAGTGGTGACTCGTGCCAGGCTGGTTGTTCCAGCACCCTGTGAGGCTGCCTGCCCAGTTCTCTCCCATTAACTGCCAGTTTCTTCTTGGAAATTGGTCTGATCCAGATACTGGTAGAAGACTGAGCTGAGCTTGTCCTTAGGACACCATGCTTGAAACAGAGTTTCAAGGACTGCTTCTGCTTTTGTAGTCAGCCGTGGTTGAATCCCTGTGCTGGAAAATGATCTGTTTAGAGCCCAGTTTCCATAGGTGCTGAGCAGTTGGAATTCCCCACCCTTGCATCTTTTCAGCAAGTCTTTACAGCACCACAGTCCCCCCTGGACTGTACCTGTGAGTAGTTTCACCCCTTGGCTAAACCATAATGTCCAAACAGTCGTTGGACTTGATGATCTTGGAGGTCTTTTCCATCCTAAATGATTTTATGACCTGTTACGGTGACCGGAATCTCCTGCACTGGAGTGTTCCCCTTCATTTCAAGACAACACAACCTGGAGAGTAAATGAGGAAGAAAGAATGGTTGAGAGTTAAATAGCCATTAATAAAATTTGTAAGCCTGCCAGGCAAGGTTTGTGAGAACAACGTGTCCCAGTGTGTCCTGGTTTGTGGTAGAGCAGGAGTTGGGCACTTACGGAAATTGTGCCTTCGGAAACGTTGTCTTGGAATGTTTGGCCTCCTGGGGTTAAATGCTCAATTCTTAACAGAAATAAAAAGCAGTTCTCAGGTGGGTGTATTGAGCTACTGAGACCTGGAGGCTCAGTTATCAGAGCATGTGAAACGCATGTGGTAGTTTTGGGGTCGTGTGTGTTCATTTTCCTGAGATTAGAAAAAGATTGGGCCATGCAGGAATTCCCTTTCATGCTGATCCACACCCTTCCTGCCCCTCTCAGAGGCCTGGGATGAGTTAGCTCTGAGGATGTGTGCTCATTCCGTGGTCAGTGCTTCCCACTGGGAACCCCTCACTGGGAAGGGAATCACAGCCAGACCATCCCTTTCCTTAAAAACCACCAATCTCCTGTTATGGAGAAAATTAAGATTTAACTCACGTAAACCCTCCTGGGGCTCCAGAGAACAGCAGGGGAGCAGAGGAAAAGAGAGGAAATATTTCCTCTGCTTTCCTATGCATTATGTTCTTTGAACATTTACAGTCCGAAAAATATTACACTGAACATTCCTGAGGAGTTCATGGTTGGAGCTAAGCAGGACTTCTGCTGTTTGTGAGGTATCCAAATGGGAATTGCACTAAAGGTGGAAGGTTTGTGTAATCTCTGTGAGCATTGATACCTCCGTGGAGGATGTTTTACATGGGTGTGATTTTTCTGCTTGGCACAGCCACCAGTGCCTGGGAAGGAGATGCTTTGGAAGCTCTTGGTGCTGCTAAAATAAGATGTGGACCTGTTGGAGTGAGTCCAGAAGAGGCCACTCAGTTGATCACAGGGCTGGAGCCCCTCTGCTCTGGGGACAGGTTGGGAGAGCTGGGGGGCTCACCTGGAGAAGAGAAGGCTCCAGGGAGACCTGAGAGCCCCTTGCAGTGCCTAAAGGGGCTCCAGGAGAGCTGGAGAGGGACTGGGGACAAGGCATGGAGGGACAGGACACAGGGAATGGCTTCCCACTGCCAGAGGGCAGGGCTGGATGGGATATGGGGAAGAAATTGGTGGCTGGGAGGGTGGGCAGGCCCTGGGCAGAGAAGCTGGGGCTGCCCCTGGATCCCTGGAAGTGTCCAAGGGCAGTGCCAGTTCTTCAGCATCCACACAAGGAAGAATTTCTTCCCAAAATCCCATGAAAATCTAAATGTGTGGCTGCAGGTGGCAGAGCTGTGTTGCTCCCAGCACTGGGAACATGTGGAAAAGGCCGTGGGCTGGATGTGCTCCTGTGGGCTCCCTGCCTGGGGCATCTGGAGCTGTCCTTGTGCTCACTGATCTCGGAATTAGGCCTCTTGTGGATAAATGTTTTTCTTGGTTTGAGAGTCAAGCAAGCATGAAACCTATAGAGCCATTTTGGGAAGTGTAAGACAGGGATGTTTTCAGCCATTGCCACCTTTCAGGGAGAAATCCATACTGGAAAGCTCTTTTGCCCTCATTTCCAAGCTATTTGGAGTTGTTACATGCTTTCCGTGAGAGTCAGGGTTATAATTTTCCATTTCCAAGCTACTATAAGGACTTAATACAATAGGCAGGGGTCACTTCTAAGAAGGTACTGCTGGAAACTGGGGCTGTTTTGTGTAATCCTACAACAGTTTATTTTTGGTTCAGTTAATTCTGTGCTCAGCGTTTCAAGACTCTTGGCGAGTTTTTTGGGAGGTCAGAGAAGGACAGAGAAGGAGAACAGAACAAACTTATTATTTCATATTTTTCAAAGTAATCTCTTTCCCAAGCTGCATTAAGAACCATAATTAGTTTGCTTCTGCTATAAAACAAACTAATTTCTGAATAGTCTTTAATTGGTAGCTGCATTGTGGGAATAACGTGTCTACACAAAACAGTTATGTCAGGAAACATTATTAACCTACTGATTAAGCTCATCAAACCTCCTTTTGAGCTGTTTAATCTTTGCAGTCAAGATCTCCTTGGGAAAGTTTTCACCCCACAACGCTTCAGATTCTCCTGTTGAGCTGGTTTGTGCTGGGACCCTACAAATCCAGAGGCCAGGACATCCACAGATCCTGGTCCCTTTCCATATTGGCATGAGTTGCTGTCTGTGCCCAGAGAGGTCATGTCTGCCCATCCCTGGTCTAGTGGAAGGTGTCCCTGCCCATGGCAGGGGGTTGGAACGAGGTGGTTTTTAAGATCCCTCCCAACCCAAACCATTCCATGATTCTGGTTTCCTATGAGCTTCTCATTACAGGAGACACACAAATAATTTAAGCCTGAAATCTGTTCTGCTTTTATAACCGTTGCAGGCTGCGTGGGAGGTAACTCTGGATGGAAATTGGCTACAAATTTGGATAAATTAAGGCAGACTAAACCCATTTGATTGCCGAGGGCAGCCGTGAGGGGCCCAGCTTCGCGCCGTCGGGGCTGTGAGAGACAAGGATGGCTTTGAATGATGAAGTGTTCTAGAAACCAAAGTCCTTCCTGCTAACATTTATGTTAATTTGGTCTCAGTTTAGTCACAGGGAAAAATGAATGTGTACCAAACAGCAGATGACAGTATGTGCAGGGAAAAACAAATTAAATTGGAAGTTGCTAAGAGAGGATCATAAATACGAGAAAATAAACGGTTTAAACTGACGAATTATTTTACAGGGTCATTGAAATCATCTGCAGATGGTTGTCCTCTGTTTGCTCTGGCTTGGAAGGCAGAGCAGGCTTTAGAATAAATTCCTGGATCATTTTTTTCCAAGGTCTGTGCTTTGATAACATCTGCAGTAATATAAATGCCTCGGCGTGTGCTCCCCGTGAATGCAAAGTCTGAGTTACAGTCTCAGGCTAATGATAATCACCTCATTGACAGCAAACACATCCAAGGTGCTGTGATTTATGGCAGGCCATGGGGAAGGACTGGGATAAAATGTTAAATACTTACAGGAGTACGGTGTTGGGCTGGCATGAAACTTGGGAAAATTGCTTTAGAGCAATGAGTCAGAATTAACGGAACGTCACAAGTGGTTACTTCTTATCTTTGTGTTAAGTACTGATCAATCACGAAATCATAGAATATCCTGAGCTGGGAGGGACCCCCAGGATATCCAGTCCAACCCCTGGCCCTGCACAGACACCCCAACAATCACCCCCTGTGCCCCAGAGGATCATCCAAACCCTGCTGGAGCTCTGGCAGCCTCGGGGCCGTGCCCACTGCCCTGGGGAGCCTGCTCAGTGCCCACCACCCTCTGGGGGAAGAGCCTTTCCCTGATAACAGACTTTCCATGCAGTTTCTCTACTTTGCCAGTATTTTCAGGGAAGAAAACAACTTCTTTTGCTTTTAATCAGGAAGAAAATCTTCGGAAAGGTTTCTTGGGTTTGTTGCCAAAATGCAGAGTCCTAATTGCGTCGAGGAGGAATGGCTGTCCCTCCCTCAGGCACCCACGTGTGCCAGGTGCAGGTTCAGAGGGAAAATAGACTGTTTTCCTCATTTTATGAGGAAATGGAGGATGGGGCTTGGAACATCCTGGTCTCATGGAAGGCTGTCCCTGTTTCTGTACTCCAACATCTTCTCTCAGACTCTGCAGAATATTCCTCCAGTTCCTGGAGCACTGGCAGGTCCCTCTCTGGCAGGCAGGGAAGGATATAACATGAGGGAATAAGTATGTGAGGCTTTGCAGCCAGAAATGCAAGGAGTAGGTATGTTATGGGAGGGTTTTCTGTCAGGGCAGCCCTGCTGTACTTTAATCTTCCCCCAAACAGTCTCAGCATCCAGTGCTGGCTCTTTGCCTGGATTGTAATCTTTCTGGATGGAAAATGAATTCAATCCTCTGGCTTGGAAACCCAACAATACCTATGTTATGACTTTCCATATTGTGATTTCCAATTTAAATAGTGGAAAAAATAGGACGTTGGGTTATTTTTCCCATCCTGTTTTGTTGTTTTCCAGGATGACAGTTAAATTTTGTACCTCAGACACACTGTGACATCTGGCTGTGCATAAGGCTACGTCCACAGGGGGCCAAAAATGTGCAGAATTGCCTTTTTGCTTCTCAGTCTGCAAGATGTCAGTGATAATTGAATTTAACTTTCAGTGGATTGACAGGAGGGTTGAACTGGACCGAGAAATTTAGAAGTGTGACTAAAAGGTGGAAGGTTTGCAACTCCTCCCTGTTACTTCCAATTAAACAGGAAAGGTAATATCCAGAACATAAAGTACACCTCTAGATCAGAGTAAGTCTGCCCTTACCCTCAGCCTACACAGATGATTTAGAACAACACAAGGACAGGGAAAGCTCTGCAGTTCGTATGAAACAGCCCCCTCCAGGACATATTTTAGGACCTCTAATTACCTGTAACTGATTTGAATCTTTGAACCTGTAGCAACATGTTTCACAATGTTTATGAAGTGCATATGAACAGCCTGGAAACACACCCCAGGCTGTCTCTCTGCCTGTGGGTACCTCTCTGTTTTTTCCAACTGGTTTTCCAACTTGTCTACATGGAGATCTGAGCAGCAGCCTCCGTGGCTGGATGTGAAATGGATACAGCCCTGCTTGTTCCATATCTGATCTTGGAGCTGAGGGTTCTCAGATCCTGCAGGGGCACTCCAAGGAGGTGTTTGTGTTTTCCTAAACACATGAAACAAAGCCCTAACAGCGTAACACCTTCCAGGTGCTAAGCCAGGTGAGGGCAGTGGAATGATGTTGGTGCAAATCATTCCTCTGAGAGAGTCTAAATCTGTGTATTGGCCATGTATCCAAAGAGGAAAAGCATTTTTCTTTTATATTTGGTATGATGCTGATCTGTAATTTCAATCAACATGAGCTAAGCACTGATCTTAATTCATTTCACCTCATTACTCTGAATGTCTGACTTAGAATTTCTCTACCAAGGCATGAATGTGCTGGGAAACTTGTGAACTGTCCTGCCTTTCTTTGCTGTGAGTTTTTAGCCCCAATACCCCTGAGGTTTAGCATGAAAAGAACATAACCTGCTCTTTCTCTTTTTCTTTTCTTTAGGAAAGATGGTTTGTCAGTGAAGAGAACATTGATGGATTTCTAGGCACTGCTTTATGCCCTTCCTCTTGCTCCCAATCAGCACTGGAAAGCCAGCCATTAATTGAAGTGCTGGATGTTTCTGAGGACAGAATTCAAATCAGGGTGGAGGTGAGAATCTCTGGGAGCAGCACATGCTCTGACTGATTTATGTTCTTCAGCAAGATCCTATCAAACCCCACTGAAACAGCTTTGTTTTGCCTTCACAGAGCAGGGAAAACCAGGAGTGGGGTTATTTACAAGTAGAAATGTCAGTTTTCAGAAGCCCAGGTTGTGTTTGTGCCATTTAATGTGTCCAAGGCATTGAAACCTCCTATATTTCACTTGCAAGAAGAACTACGATCCAGTCATTAAAGACAGGGCTTTCTTGTAGAAACACTTCACTCTCTCAGCTTTGTACAGGTAGAAAAATCCTAGAGGATTTTGTCTGGGAAGAATCATGTGTCCTTATCTTTATTTAGTGCAGGTATTGGAATACTTGGTGGGTTCCTGTTGTGTAGATGATTAAACATGAGGCTATTAATCTTAAACACTGGTCTCAAATTCACATTTGTAATGTTTCAGGCCTCATTCAGGCCACTGTTCTTCCTCAATCACCCTATCTAGGTGGTGATGCAAGACAGGGGATTAAAACGTCCTCCCGTTGCAAAACAGATGGACAGATGAAGAAACCAAAATGTTAGTTTTGTAAAGAGGAAAATGTGAGGTGAGACCCCCCACATTAACTGGGATTTCTTGGCAGACACTGCATCAGAAATTCAGATGCAACTTCTCTTAAAGGAAACATAAAATGCAGGGGCAGTCAGGTCACTGCTCTGGCCATGAACTGGGATCTGCACACGGAGTTAATGTGTACGTGGCTTGTTTGGAGGCAAGTTCAGGCGAAGCGCATGACCTTTGGAACTAGGCTGGGGGCCCCAGGGGTTCCTTAAAGATACTGGCTTTACTTGGCAGGCTTAACCTGTGCAGCTAGTGTGGATTGTACATGGAGGTCTAAAATCCAAAGTGGTGGACAGCAGGTCTGTGTGTTTTGGGGCCTAAGAAAAGGCAGCTGAGATATCTTAAATCATCACACTCCTGGTCCTGTGCTGGGCCAGGAGCTGGAGTTGATGATGCTTGTGGGTACCTTCCAACTCAGGGTATTCCGTGATTCTGTGTCCTTAGGAGAGAATCATCCAGTTTGGAGAGGAACTTACTGGTGTCTATTTTGTTTCTTGCTGGAGTGAGCAGCTCTGTCTTTGAATCCATGAGTCCAGCTGCTCCTGGACAGATCCCTGCCTGATCCTGACTGCCCACTGAAGGGGACCTATGAGTTACCAGCAGTGTTTTACTAAAACACTCAGTAATGGTGAAACTGGGGAACTGTTACATAGACAGCACTTCTCCTAGTTCCTCCTCTCCTGGGGCAAACCACAGCAATTCCTGGATTAGCTCCACAGGCCGGTAATTTCCCTAATTGCAAGGTTCAAACACACTCCTGCAACGAGAATTCAGATCCCTTGGCTGATTTTGTGGCCCCTGAGATCTGGAAAACGGGCTGGGTGTGGTGAGAGGCCCTCCCTAATCCTGCAGCCACGGCGGCTGTGGCGCTTGGCCGCTGCCCAGCAGCTTTTCCTAGAGCAGAGGAAACCCTGGGGAAGCAAAGGACCTCCCTGCCACTCATTCCCACGCGCCACACGAGAGCAGGAAAACCCCAGCACCCGACTCACTTGGCCTTCTGGAAGTAGAAACACAGGATGGTTTGGGTTGGAAGGGACCTTAAAGATCATCCAGTTCCAAGCCCCTGCCATGGACATTCCACTAGTGCAAGTTGCTCAGTTGTTGGAGTGTCTCTGCTGTCTTTACAGCAGTTTTGTGTCAACAGTTTGTTTCAGCTGGAAAATAATTCATTTATTTCCTTGACAGCCCCAGGAACGTGATGGAGAAGGGACACTTGGCAGCTCAGGGGGAGACCTTGCTGGAAAGACCAAGAGCGACTGCCCCGAAACAAAGGCAGAAACAAACTGTCCTGCAGCTGATGGAGAACGTGCTGCAGGAACCAACATGGCTCTCCCAGCTGAAACAATAGGAAAAGTAGGTTGTAGTTCACACCATTGTTTGGAGCACGAACCTCCTGACAGCAGTTCAGCGATTCCCGGCGAAGCTGGGAGAAAGGAGCCAGATTTAGGAAGTGCTGTCGCAGCAGGCGACACGGCCACGGCCCCAGGCTCTGGGAAACAAGGAGAACTTCTGCCAGGGGGGCAGGAGGCCGGGGAAGGGGATGGAGGGGCTGCCCCCACGGGGTCGGACAGCAGGGCAGCCTCCCCACTGCTGCGGGAGGTGAACCCTCAGGACGGGAGCGTGCGGATCCTCAGGGATCACGTAACGCGCTGCCCCGTCGCCTTTCAGAATTCTTTGCTCTATGAGTTGGATTAGTTTAATGGGTTTAGGATTTCCTTCTGTTGTTTGATGCTTGCTGCGACTTCCACGTGCTGGGGGGTGATTTCGGAGCTCGGAGGTTCCCACTGAAACTGTTTCAGCATCAAAAGCTTACGTTGTTACAATATTTGAAGTTAATAGATATGTTTTCTATTCACGTGTATGGGCTGAAATAGTTTTATTGTAAGAAAGAGGGAGTTGGAAGTGAATCTGAGCTCCTGGAAGAAAATGTATCTTCATTGTTTACATAACATTTTTATTCTCTTTGCCAGATTTCAGGGATTATTTGTCTGTATCCTTGGCCTAATGGCTCCCTTGGGAATTGAGCAGTATTCATCATTTTTCAAACCTTTCATTTGGTGATAACTGCAGGATTAGAGTCACAGCGATTTTTAGCAATCAAATGAAATTTTTAATTACCCGGAGAAGTTCTAATTAGTCTCCTAGAAATAATCAACATCTATACCCTGTATTCTATCCTAGCGTGGTGCTTTGCAGCACCCAGACATCCCCCAGCTGAACAAATTCCATTGCACAGTAACAACATCCTCTGGGTGCACGTCTGCTGTGAAGTATTTACAATTTGGGAGATGCATTCACTTTATCCAGATTTATTTTCACAGTTTCCCTCGAGTTTCCACGTGCTGGTTGCTGGTTCACCTCTCTAAAGTGCCATAACCAAAAGAGCACATCTAAAAATAAACTTTCCAGTTCCCTTTCTCACTGGTGCTGAACCAACTTCTGTTTTCATTTGAGCTCTACAAGACACAGAGGTGCTTTAGAGGGAGGTTAAATTCGCCTTGTTTCAGGGCTGCTGTGGAATTCCTGTCACATTTCTGGGTGAAACACGAGTGTGTGCAGTGGGGTGTGTGGTGTGAGTGTAACTCTCTGAGTTCAGTGCAGCCACAGCTGCCCAAAACACCTACCCTGCCCTCCAGGGCAGCACATCCGATGGACCAGGGCCAGGCTTTGCTGGGCCGAGCTTAACCCCCAGCAGCTTTTTGGGGGAGGTTGTCTGAGGGCTGAGGCAGCCCCGCAGCTTCATCGTCACCCCTCACCCTGTGAAACAACACAGAGCAAACATGTTGCGAAACCGCAGCAGTTAAATAACCCCTGGGAAAGAACACGGGGCATTTTCTTTCTCTCACATACCTCTGTGTTCTACCGAAAGCTGCCGAGATGCTGCTGCTACCAGTCGTGGTTCAGAGCAGTGCCAGCAAAGCAGCTGGAGTGTTAACAAACACCACTCGTGCATCCCGGCTCTGGATCAGCCCATTCCCACTTCACAGCACCGTTTTTTACTGCTGGTTTTCCACTGAATTGGAAACCTGCTTTTTTTTTTTTTAATCCAAACAAAAGAGGTGTTGTGCCACCAATCTGCTACCTTTTTGCTGCCTCAATTAATGAGTATCATTAAAAATTTAATGAAGTTAAATGCACGCTGCTGGAAGGGGTGATGGCACATGTCCAGCCCTCAGTATTAAAGAAGAGAAACTCCCCTCCCACCCCATCCTCACTTTTTAGGAACATGAGACGACATCATCTGTTTGGTGACAATCAAGGACTTCTCTCTGATTACAAAACAACTGAGTTTTTATTTCGGCAGAACTTAAAAAATCATATATTTATCTACATTGTAGTAAAAACAATGAATTTATTTTTTTCATCCTTCATATATCCATGGACACATCGCAACCGAGCTGGGACACGGGGATCAGGCATGAGGTGACCCTGGGTGGGACAGCACGTGAGGGCCCCCCTGGCGTGGTGTCACAGGCACCACCAGAGCTTCAGCACCAAAAAAGATGCACTTAAAAGTGTTCTCCTCCTCCTCCTCCTCCTCCCAGCAAACACAGCAGCAGGTCACTTTTTGTGTAGGGGCTGCAGCACGTCACCCAATTTCCAAAACGTGGTTGCCAAACATGAGAGATTACTATTTTGGGACACCTTTAAACAAGAATGTTTATTCATATTAAAGCAGAAACCAACTCATAAATGCTGTTTATACACGTGTGTGCCTGTAGAAGACACGATGGGACAACTCAAGAAGAAAAGGCTGCGAGAGAAGGATCCTCACTGGAGTCTGCGGTAACTCTTACAGAGTTCGTGGTCCCTGATGTCTCCCCACCCTCCGTTCTTGACGTGAGGGGACAGGGGAGCCATGGAGTACCTTTTACTGACACTCATCGTTTCGGGGAACAGGTACTGTTGGTTGCTGTTCAAGAGAGAGTCGATTTTGGCACTCTGGGTGGAGGGTCTGCAGGATTTCTTGTGGTGCATGCCACAGTCCCCCGTGTGAAAAATCCTGGGGATCTCGGGGACCAGCACTTTCCAGAACTTTGGAAGACAAGAGACAGTCAAGTGCTGCAGAGTCCAGTCCCAGTTGTAGTCATCGTAGGTGCAGAAGGCGTCCGTGCACTCGATGAGCTTCTGGTAGGTGTCTCTGCCGAAGGCCATGCCCATGTTGTGCTCCGTGGACTTCCACGTCTTCATCTCCACCTTGTCGGCGCGGCCGGCGAAGCCTCCGCGCACGGGGCCGTAGGTGCCCAGGGACACCACCTGGCACTCGGGGCACTCCCGCTGCCGCAGCGCCCACAGCCGCTTGAGGACGTGGTAGAAGTCGGGGGCCAGGTAGTGATCCTCCTCCAGGAACAGCACGGGCCCCGCGTGCTCCCGCAGCGCCCGCACGCGCTCCCACACGAAGTGCAGCTTCCACCACCAGTGGTGCTTGGTCTGCGCGAACCGCGCCTCGCGGTAGTGCCCGAACGAGTCGGGGAAGTCGGCGTTGATGCAGCCCAGGCGCTGCGCCGCCGCCCGGCCCACGTCGCGGGGGCAGTCGCGGGGGTCGTGCCCCGGGAACTCGCGCGGGTACAGCTGGATGCTGAACGGGAAGAACACCTGCAGCACGGCGCAGAAGTCCACGCGGGCCGCCAGCCGGTTCAGCTCCTCGGCCCACAGGTCGTGGCTCAGCACCAGCAGCACGTTCTCCACGCCCGGCGCCCTGCGCAGCGACTCCAGCAGCAGCCGCAGGTGCTCGGCGCGGTCGTGCACCTGCACCACGAGCACCACGTCCGGCGGCGCCGGGAGCCGGGCGGCGTTGCGCACCGGCTGGTCGAAGTTGAGGCGGTACACGAGCGAGCGGTAACTCAGCGTCGCGTTCTCGGCCAGCGCCGCCGGCACCACCGCGGCGGCAGAGGCGGCCGCGGCCGAGGCCGAGGCGTTGGCGGCGGGGCGGCGCGGCGGGGCGGGGGGATCGCTGCCCCGCGGCGGCTCCGCGGAGCTGCCGGGACCTCCGCGCTGCTGCTGCTGCTGCCGCCGCCGCCCGCCGCCGCCGCCGCCGCTGCCCCAGAGCGCCAGCGCGCAGAGCGCCAGCGCCAGCGCCAGCAGCAGCACCTTGCGCTTGTAGACGCGCAGCCGCATGTTCCTTCGCGGTGCCGGTGCCGCCCCGGTGGCCCGGTCCCCGTCCCGGCGGCGGCGGCCCCGCTCCCGCCGCTCCCGCCGCCGCCGCCGCCGCCGCCGAGCCCGCTCA
>JAWWEW010000165.1:62200502-62215168 GCA_035583185.1 Anabacerthia variegaticeps
CGGGGCTTGGAGCACCCTGGGCTGGTGGGAGGTGTCCCTGCCCGTGGCAGGGGTAACACTGGATGGGCTTTCAGATCCCTTTCCAACCCAAACCAGTGTGTGATTCCATGATTTTCTGTTTCCTTGCAGTAAATGTGCCATCACTGAGTTTCCTCCCCGATGTCAGCCCCCTTCCTCCTGCCTCTGCATTTTTTAGGCTGTTGGATAAGCAGGAAGGAGATAAAAGCAGATTTCTCTGTCGAGAGGGGAAGCACAAATAAGGAAAGCTGAGCCATGGGGAGAGTTGAGGCAGCGCTGACAATTCCTCCCTCCCGTCTCCCAGGAATGGATTAAACTTTAACAAGTGAATGAGAGGAAGTTTGTGGAATGGAGTTAAAATTGCATAAGAAACATTTTCTTGCTCTGTGTTTGCTGTGATCTCTGTTTGGTGGAGAATCCAGCTGGGCTGAGGGTGTCCTGGTGGTCCTGGGTGGGACACGGACCCGCAGCTCCCACTGCACCTCACTGGTGTGGGGGTGAGACTGGGATTAAGCTCTGGGTGGGAACCTCTGGATGGGAACCTGGACAGTCTTGGTACAGCCTCAGAATCCCAGTTTAGTGGGATCTTGGAAAAGAGCATCCTGGAAGTGTTCAAGGTCAGGTTGGAGAGGGCTTGGAGCAACCTGGGGCTTGGAAGTGTCCATGGTGGGGATGAGGTGGGATCTAAGGCCCTTTCCAACCCAAACCATTCCATGATTCCACAGTCCCTTTGCCTGGGAACTTTTTTAATCACATATGCCTTCATCTCCTTGGCTGAAATACAATATTAAAGAGATATTCCATTTCCCTTAATGAGATGAAAACAGATTTAATTAATGTCAATTAATTGATATTCCAGGGGGATTTTCATAGAGCTGGGTCAGGAATAGGCATTTGGGGGGGTTTTGTGGACATTGAAAAGACATTTGTGGAGTTCACAGACTAAGGAGATGATGTTTGTGTTATATCAAAGCATGGGAAGGGTGGTGGGAGTTAATGAGGATGTGTTGGATGGTGTGGGATCTGATCTTGGCATTAAGTTGGAATAAAGGGTGCAGAATGTGTGGTTTGGGCTGGGCTGGAGCTCATTTCCTCCCCAGGAGCTGCTCTTGGCTGTGCTCTGGATTGGTGCTGGGAACAGGGCTGAGAATTCAGGGATGTTTCCACGGTCCCAGAGCCACGAGGGGCTGCTCTGCTCCTCATGCCACCCCCAGGATTTGGGGGGGCACATCCAGGGCAGCTGATCCCAGGGATGGCCCAGAGCACAGGGCATCGTGCTCAGCCTGTGGATCTGGGGAAAAAGGAGGAATTGGGGGGGTTTGGAGTGATGGGGTTTGTCTTCCCAACATCCCGCCTGTCCTGGGCATGGCTGAGCCCCTGCCTGTCCTGGGAAGGGGGAAAGAATTCCTTGTTTTGCTTTGCACAGGCTTTGCTTTCCTTATTAAACTGCCTTTATCTCAACCCACGAGCTCTCCCACTTTTCCCCATCCTCTCCCACTTTTCCCCATCCTCTCCCACTTTTCCCGTCCTCTCCCGCATCCCAAGGATCTGTGGCGGGATAAAGAGCTCCGGACGCCGCATCCCGGTTGCCACGGGAAGGTGTCAGTAGATGGAGCTGTTTATTAATGTTTCCCGGTGATTTACAGCGCAGAATTCCCGGCTTTTGGGAAGGCTCCGTGTCCTGCGCCCGGTCCCTTGTTTGGAGCGCAGGGAAAGCTGCACTTCCCGGCAAAATTTCCTGGGAAAGCAGATTATTCATCTCTGTGGTGAAGGCTGGGGGTGGTGGCCAAAAGCAAAGCCTTCTCCTGGATATTAGGGAATATTCAGGTGGGATGTTTGGAATAATTTCTTCACTGGAAGAGCAGCTGAGCATTGGAACAGGCTGTGCAGGGAAGTGGTGGAGCCACCACGCCTGGAATTGTCCAAAGGAGATGTGGAACTTCACAATTGACATGTGGGATTCCAAGGTTGGGCTTGATGATCTTGGGGGTCTTTTCCAGCCTCAGTGGGATTCCCCATGGAATGGGGTGGATGCAGGAGCTGGGAGATGGTCCACACACGTCCCGTCCTTTATAACCTTTCCTGCCAGATCTCACTTCTCCAATGTCCTGGTGAAGCTTTTGGGTGAAATCCTTGTGTGGAGTCCCATGGGATGGTGAGGTTTAGGTGGTGAAGAGAAACCTGCTTGGCTCCAAGGGTGGAAGATGAAGATGTGACACCAACAGTGCCAGTTCAGACCATGGAACTCTCCCAACCCCTCGCTCCGCTGGCAGCTGGACATGGACAACCAGGGAATTCCAAGAGGAGCATCCCCACTCTGCTTCACCCTCATCTGGTTGGGGGAACCCATCCAAGGTGCTCCTCATGGGCACCCCCCAAGTTTGGACACCTCCAGTGGGAGCAGAGCCTCATTCCTCACATCCCCCAGGGCTGGATTATCCCCATTTGCCACCACACTCATTTTAACCTTCAATAAATGAGCCGTGAGCTCATTGAAAGGAATAATTTTCAATCCAAACACCCGAAAGGCTCTTGTGGGTATCGGCCAATATATTAATTTTATCTTCAACTGCAACAGGCTGGAAATCCATTGGTAATTTATGAGGAAACACAGAGAAGAAACGTTGTGAAGCAACAGAGGAAAACACCTTTTGGTGGTGGGAAGGTTGTGTATCTCCTGTCCTCCTGCCTTTTCTGGAGGAGCTGTGGAAAGGAGGAATTTCTGCTTTGAAAGAAAGCAGAAAGTTGGGACGCTGGGAGAGGGAAAAATTAGATGATATAAAGAAAAAAAAATTAGTAGAGCCAAGAGGCAGAATCCTGCTCTTGCTTTTTGCATGATCAGATATATTTATTATCTGCAGGCCAGCACAGCACTTCATTTCTGCTCGTTTTGAAGTGCTTGAGTGTTTTTGCTTGGAATATTAATGAACTTTGGCCCCGGCCAAGGAACCCTTAAGAGTGTGTTGAATTTAAATATGCAAAAAAAAATGCCATGGAAACCACAGATCCTAAAGATGACCCTGAGACTGCTGGAGTTGTCCTGGCAGCAGCACTTCCATGAAGAGACCTTTGTGTGATGCTGTGAAGTGGCTTTTGGTGTCTGAAGAAGTAGATTTTGGTTTAAAAATGTCATATTAATTAATGAGATAATAGTTTCATATTAAATAAGTAATTCACGCTTACCCCTTGGGCTGGATCACGCTGTGGTGGGCTGGGGCAGTTTTGGCCCTTTTGCCTGTGCCATTCCAGTGGTCTTGTGGATGGATCAACCCCCAGGGAGGTTTCTTGAAATGAAGGAACAGGGTGCCCAGAGAAGCTGGGGCTGCCCCTGGATCCCTGGGAGTGTCCAAGGCCAGGTTGGACGGGGCTTGGAGCACCCTGGGCTGGTGGGAGGTGTCCCTGCCCATGGCAGGAGGTGGAACTGGGTGGGCTTTCAGGTCCCAAAGCATTCCATGATTTCTGTGGAATACATGGCAGAAGTGCAGCAGGACAAACTGTTGGGAGCTGCAGGAAGATGCACTTTTGCCTTAAACCAGTTGTGGGTGTCTCATGCCTTCAGCAGGTTCTGGATCAAGCTCTAAGGCCTCAGCAATCCAGGGAATTCCTCCTGGTGGGATCCCTCCTACAGTGGGCACCCACTCCTGCCCACTCGGCATTCCTGGCATCCCAGCTGCCTGGCAGAGGCTCTGAGTGCAGGGCTGGTGACTCCAAAGGGCTTTTTGGGACACAAGAAGGTCCCTCCACAGCACTTCCAACCCCCTTGTCCTCGTCCACATGGTCCAGCTCCGGGCAGGGATGGACAGAGGGGCTGGGAGATGTTTCCATGGAGCAGCCGAATTGGAGATGAGCGTTCCGATGAAACGCTGGAGTTGCTGTAGCAACATGTTGGAGGCTAAAAAACAAAAACCCAACAAGAAAGACACAAAACCAAGGTGGTGAAGAAGTTTCTGGGAGGGGAGGGTTGTGTGGGCACCCGAGATGGCTTGGGGGGTCAGGATGGGGGATGAGGGGACACCCAGTGTGGGGACAAACTGTGCCTGAGCTCACTGATCCAGGGAAAAGCTGATTTCCCATCCGTTTCTTGAAAGCTGCGTGGCAGGAGCACGGATTTGATCTGCATGCTGCTAATTTCTGGCAAAGCTGGAGGAGAATTCGCTCTCCAGCTCAGCATTTCTGTCTGATTTAGGGAATTAACCACGCAGGGAAGGGCCCCGGGGGATGAGCAGCTTGGAGATGCTCAGCGGGATCTCAGGATCAATCGCTGAGCTTGGAAAAGCCCTCCAAGCTCAAGCCAAACCCCCAGCACTGCCAAGGCCACCACTGCCCCATGTCCCCAAGGGCCACCTCCACCCATCAGCAGGACCTGGGGCAGCCCTGAGTGGCCTTTCAGGGTTTTTTCCCAAAGGGAACAACCACGAATCACTCCAAGGAAATGCCTTTCCTGGAGCTGGGGAAGGAAGCAAAGCTGATTGCTGTCGTTTCCAGCCTCAAAGGCAGGTTTTATGATGAACACCGGCGGGTGTTTTTTTCCCTTTCCAATCCCAGGAGCCCAGTCCTAAATTCCCTGCTCGTTTATCTGCTTTTTTTCCCCCTAATTCTTCCTGAATGCTTCCCTCTTGGAGTACGGAGTGGCACTTAAGAAGTAATGCAGACTGGAGGGGGTTTTGCTCCCAGCTGAATAATGTTCCATAACTAATGGGATCCCAAGCAGGACTGGGGACTGGGTGTTTTTGGAGCTGAACAAACTTTTTTAGGGAGGTGCTGAGCCCTCCTGTTGCTTGTTATGTGGGGTTTGGAGCTGCAGATGGATGGTCAAGGGATGGGTGAGGGATGCCAGGGGTTTGTGCCCATGGGAGAAGGGCTGGAGCATCCCATGGAAGTCCCTGTGCAGACTCCATTGTTCTCCTTGGATTTCACTGCACAGGAAGGACATGGAGCTGCTGGAGAGTCCAGAGGAGGCACCAGGATGGGCAGAGGATGGAGCAGCTCTGCTGGGAGGGAAGGATGGATTGTCCAGCCTGGAGAAGAGAAGCTTTGGGGTGACCTCATTGTGGCCTTGCAGGACCTGAAGGAGCTGCAAGAAACATGGAGAGAGACCATTGACAAGGGATGGAGGGACAGGACACAGGGAATGGCTTCAAACTAGGAAAATAGGTTTAGATGGGATATTGGAAGGAATTGGTGGCTGGGAGGGTGGGCAGGCCCCGGCACAGATTCCCAGAGAAGCTGGGGCTGCCCCAGGATCCCTGGGAGTGTCCAAGGCCAGGTTGGAGCCACCTGGGCTGTCCCTGCCCATGGAATGAGATGATCTTTAAGGTCCCTTCCAACCCAAACCATTCTGTAAATTCTATGATTTTACAGCCTGATTTTTCATTCCTTCTTAGGCAAGACCGGTGTGACAGGACAACACATCAACTGATCCTCCACCCCTGTTGAACAAGCTTTCCTTCATCTCCAACTACCCAGGATCCAATAATACCACAGCACTGAAGTTGTTTTGCCTCTTTGCATGACCTATACCATGCCAGCACCTTGCACAAAGCAGAACGCTGCTAATTCCACCTTATGGGATTATTATGAACTCCTGTGAACTAATGGAGCTTATAAATAGAGTCCCATTGAGATCCTTGACCCTGCACATTAACCTGGCAGCTGAGCCATCACACGGGGGGCCCATTCAAAGGCAGCAGTCTGCACCTTCAGAGCTGTCAAACAAGCCAGTCCTTGTGTGATGGGTGGGGTAAAAAGGCCTCCAAAAATCCTAGAGGAGCTCTTTTAGGATGAGGGAAATGCTTTTTGTACAGAGGGGCTTACATTTGGTTTGGGGGGTGGGTGGGTATTAAAAGGTGCTGCCCTTTGGTGCCACAATGTCCATGTATTTAGGAGAAACTGGAATATTTCGGTTGGTTAGCAGGGTGATACCTAATTGTAGTTCTCCAGTTTTCATAAACTCTGCACCTGTTTGTTTTTCTTGGAATTTTGTCTCAAATAGTTCCTGTGAGGGTTGTTACTGACCCTTGAGGTCAACACCATCAACTGGTACTTTGTGGTTCGATGTCATGAATGTTTTTGAAGGTTTTCACAGCCCAGGTTTTGCCCCCAAACTAATAATGAACAACAGAGAAGGGAAACAACCTCATCTAGTGGAAGATGTCCCTGCCCATGGCAGGGGTGGGACGAGAGGGCCTTTAAAGGTCCCTTCCCACCCAACCCATCCTTTTATTCCCTGATTCTGAAAAACTTGGAGCCCTTTTGAACAGAATTCAGCTCCCTGTCCTATTCAGCCAAGACTTTGGCCCCTGGGAAGATCCCAAGGAGTTTAGAGATGCTGTCAGTGTTTGAGCCTGGGGGTGTGGGGGGAATTTTTGGCTATCTGTGGGTGGATCCGTGGATATTCCCATGGATATGAATATGTGCTGTAGAATACACCTTTCCAAGAAGTGATCTCCTCCTGCTTTCCCTCTTTTCCCTGTTTTGCTGCAAGAGCCAATGACCCCAAGCCATTCCCACGTCCCACCTGGTTTTGGAGCAGCTGGAATTTTAGGCTGGGTTGGGTTTTTTGCCTTTTGTTTTAAAAGGTAAGTTGATTTGTGCTGTGCATTCCCTGTTTCCCCCTCCTGCAACCCCTTTCCAGGGCTTGGATACCTTCACACTTGGCATGAGCCACGCAGCTGGTTCTGCAGAAAAGGAGCTGGGGATGTCCCCTGTACCTTGGCAAGGCTTTGTGCTGCCCTTGCCCATCACTGTCACCTCTTGGACCACGGAGATTTGGAGGACACACAAAATTCCCTGTGGGAATGGGGCTGAGATCTCCTGCAATGTTGTGTTTCCTGGGCTGTGTCTCTCTTTGTGTGGAGTGAAACATTTACTCCCCCTTGACGTGTAATCTGAACAATTAATGGGTGAGGGGGGCATGTTTCCTTTCTCCTGGTGCTCTCCCACCCTCCCCATGGAATTCCCAAGTGACACCTACTGCATTTACACCCTTAATTACCAGCCTTTATGCTAATTACGTTTAAAGCTCCAGCACCAGCGGAATGTCTGTTACAAAGATAGATCAGGTGCGACCAAAACGCTGCCATGGATATTCATCCCTTTCCATCCCGGAGCAGTTTCCTGTTGGTTCCTTTGTCCACCTCGCTGCTTTTGCATCTGGGCAGTAAATTTGTGGCCAGGGCTGTCAGTGAGAGCAGAACCTTCTGCAGGATTCTTGCAGGAGGTGAGTTTTTTGGGGGGGTTGTTTTTCACAGACAAGATAAAAATCCCAGGAATTTGCTCCGAGTGCCACCACTGGAGATGGGATGGGATGGGATGGGATGGGATGGGTGGGTGGGTGGGATATATGTGCTCCTGGAAAAGTCCTGGAAAGAGGAGGGGGATATTTACTGTGGCTACTGAGCCCTTGGCTCCCAGTCCCGGTGCTGCCTGGAGGTTTATCCATACTCAAAATGGGTGGTTGGGACAATTGTCTTGGATCTGCTGAGCTAGTGGAAGGTGTCCCACCCATGGCAAGAGGCTGGAAGGAGATGGTCTTTAAGGTCCCTCCCAACCCAAACCATTCCGGGATTCCATGGGTTTGGTTCAGGGCTCGTTTTGATCCATTGGCTGGACACGGTGGTCCCTCCTGGAGAGCAGAGAAGGTCCTGAGGTTAATTCCAGCTTGCTGTAAATATTGCTGGTGGCTCCCGACCCTCTCCCTGATCTCTCTGGGAGGAAATGGCCTTAAATGTACATTCTGGGATGGATGAGGGTATTCTGCAGGAATTCTGAGCCTGGCTCTGCTCTGGGTCCTGGTCACTTGTGACACACGGACTGTGCTGGGGGGTCTCCCTCCTGAGCAGCTCCTCAAGAAAGACTTGGGCATTTTATAAAAACCAGTTTTAGTATTAATTGTTTTCTTCTTTTAATGAGAATTAACCCTATTGTTTAATCCTCATGCCTTTATCATCTCCCTGATTTAGGGGAGCTTTAGGTTGGATCTCAGGAAAGGTCCTTCCCCCAGAGGGTGGTGGGCACTGACCAGGCTCCCCAGGGCAGTGGGCACGGCCCCAAGGCTGCCAGAGCTCCAGCAGGGTTTGGATGATCCTCTCGGGGACAGGGTGGGATTGTTGGGGTGTCCGTGCAGGGCCAGGGTTGGACTGGATGATCCTTGGGGATCCCTTCCAGCTCAGGATATTCCATGATTCTAATTTATGGCTGAGCCCATCCTTGTCCTGGGGAACCCCTAAACCAGCTCTGCAGGGCCACCAAGAGCCATTTACTGTCTGTAAACTCCCAGCTCCTCCTTCTGCCTCCCACCTGGGCTTCTCCTCTTTCCCGTGGCGGCAGGAGAAGAGTCGCTTGGATTGGGACAGATCCTGACACATCCACAGGGTGTCCTGATGCTGCACCAACCTCTGTGGTGACTGCAGGTCCCAGCTGGGAGAAGCACCTGGCTGAGAGCCTGGAGAAAGGCTAACCCTGACCCTAACCCTGACCCTGACCCTGTTTTGGGGTGAGGATGGAGCTGGGATGGGATGTGGGTGCTGGCTGGATGTGATTTAGGAGGAACACAGAGCTGGCTGTGGACCAGGCTGCTCCTGCTTGGAAGGAGCTGCCCACAACACTTGGCTGCTCCAGATCTTCCACTTCCCATTCTCCTTCTTCCCTCTTTTATCCCCCTCACCCCCTGCCGTGCCTTCAAAGTTGGTATTTATTTTAACTGAAGCAGCTTCTCTTCAAACAAATCCCAGCCACCGATGCTATAATTAGCACGGTATCCTAATTTTTCTTCCAGCATAATTGGAAGGTTTTTACCATTTAGGGATAATACTAAACCTATCCTATTTTATGGCTCATTTGGCGGAAAATGCCTGTGAAGCTCCGAGCTTTATCAACCCTTATCAATGGGTAAAGAGTGTCAAAGCGGGGTGTTTGTGCTATCTGGTGCTGAACCTTGCTGTTAAATCCCCTCATTTCCCTGACTGGTGCTAATTGAACAGCCTGCCCTGAGTGTGTGGTGATAACGAGCTGCTAAAGAGCTCCCAAAACCCACACAAAGGCTCCCTGCGGGGGCTGAGCCTTTGCAGCTCCCTCTTGGGCTGGGGTCATTTTGGGTGGGTGTCTTGGATGGTCCGCAGCTATTCCCAGCTCCAGTTATCCCATTAAATGCCCACGGTGTGTCATCCCCTGAATGATGTGAATGGCCAGGTTTTTTCCCCCTTCCTAATTGAGCCGAAATCCAACTCATTCCACGGGTTCTCCTTTTGGTGAAGGCACCTTCATCCTTCTTCTTCCTCCTCGCTGGGCTTTTGGTGGGAGCCAAACTACAGGAATGGTCTGAGGGAGCTGGGGGAGGTTTTGGGGGGACCTTCTCACTCTCTGCAGCTCCCTGACAGGTTGTAGACAAGTGGGACTTGGTCTCCTCTCCCTGAAATAGCTTCAGGTTGCTCCAGAGGAGGTTTAAGTTGGATATCGGGGAAAAGTCTTAATGGAAAGGGTTGTTAAACACTGGCACATCTGCCCAGGGCAGGGCTGGATCCCCATCCCTGCAGGGATTTAAAAATCCCTGTGGTTGTGGCACTTGGGGACACGGTCAGTGGTGGCCTTGGCAGTGCTGGGGGATGAACTGGGAGGTTTTTTCCAACCCCAATGACTCTGATTCTCTTTGGGATGAAAGCAGCTCTTGGGACACGTGTTGGCTCAGGGGTGAAGCCTTGAAACAAGTCCTGGGGCTCTGTTTGCCCGCGGAGGTTTTTCACGGGGGGTGTCACAGAGGTTTGAGCTGCCGCCTTTGGTGTCAAAGGGCTTGCAGTGAATGCCCTGCAATTCCATGGGAGAGTCCTGGCAGTGCAGCTGGATCTGCCATGGATGCTCCTGGAGCATCCTGAGAGCTGTGGTGGCCCTGCTTGTCCCCAGTGAGTGCTGAGAGAACTGACTTTGACAGGCTCTGTCTGCTGAAAACAAACTCCTGGGCTTGGAAAGACATCGGAGTTGTATAAACTTTTAATCCTCTTTTTTTTTTTTTCCTTTTTGATGCTTTTCTGGCTTCAGCAGAGATTTATGAAGTGCTGCAGCCTCGGCAAAGATCAACAGATAGCCTGTTAAAGAAAGACTAAATTTGCTGTTTGGATGATTTCAAGGGGCGGAAAAGGTAGAATGGGAAATATTTAATTTAGCATTGAGCTAAATTTCACAATAAGGAGGGAGAAATCCCCCCTCCCAAATGAGAGATGAACCTTTCTTTTCCCCTAGATTGCCTGAAGCCTTTAATTAAACCCCTGAAGAGTTATATTAGTGAAAAAGCCTGAGACTGGAGCAGAGGGTGGGAGCTCCACCTCCAGTTCTATCCCAAAAACAGACAGACATCCTCCCTCTCTCCTGCTCTTCCCTACAAGGCTCTTTTGGGCTTTTCCCTTTAGATAATTAGAAACCCTTTCAGTTTCCTGGATATGTTTGTGCCCAGTTTATCCTGATATTTCCCCTTGTTAACATGGTTTTTGACTCTAAATAATGGTTTTTTCCCCTCTCTTGCTTTGCTGGCTGCTCTTTGCAAGAGCACAGAGACCCAACCCTGACATTCCAGTCCTGCTCAGCTCTCACCAGCACTTTGTGGGATGCTCCTGGAATTCCCCCTCCCATTCCAGCTCTGGAAACATTTACCTTTCTCACCTGAGCTGCCTCCTACCTGTCTCCTCGTTCCTTTTGTAAGGTTTGCTCTTTAGGATGACTCCTTTAACCCCCTGAACCAAACACTTTGGGTTTTCACAGTCTCTGGGCTTGGGTTTGGTCCCTCAGGGAAGTACCTGGGACCCTTCAGCCCCCTGAAGGGTCTGCCCCAAATGGGCTGTTCTCTGGGGAGTCTCTGCATGTGGGACCTGCTGCAGAGGGTTTAGGCCCTGCTTTTAGGACTGGTTTAGGAACAATTTGGCTGTACCCACAGCACAGCTTGAATGGTGCCTTGCTGGGAGGTTTGGACCATGAGAACGGACTGGAGGACTCTCCAGCACCAAAACCACACCTCAGACCCCAAAAATCCCTCTCTGCACGGGGTTTAAGTGATGCTCCAGCCCTCCTGTTGACCCTTTCCACGGCCAAACCCCATCCTGAGGGAATTCCTTGACCTGTGCCTGTTTCCCAGCTCAGCTGGAGGAAGGTGTTGCCGAGAACAGGGAGAGGAGCAATCCTGTTTTACCTCTCTGGAAATAACAAAGCCAGAAACATTTTCTCCTCCTCGATGGCTTAAATTTACAGAAGCGAACAATAATTTTGCAGCCTCTGAGAGTGAAATGTGGGGGAAACAAACCGATCTTATCGACTTTTCTGGCTGGAGCAGTGGTGGGAACATTACTTAGAGCTCCACCACGCTAAACTCTAATCCCAGGAGATGTCTTTGTTGATGCATAAGCTGTGACCTAAAATATTGACTTTGTAAAGTAATTGAATCCCAGAATCATGTTTCAGATGAAAAGCACTTGACAAATGACTACGGGAAGGAGCTGAGCCCAAAGGCCTGAGCACGACTGTAAATGGGATTTACTCCACTTGACTCCCTCTCTGGAGAAGGGACCACAGCAGGCAGCCCTTCTCCACGTTTGGGCTCAATTACAGGGCAAGAAGGGGTTACTCTTTAAATGTTTGCCATTTTTTTTTTTCCACAGGAAGAAGGGTAATAAATCCCTCTGGCCCTACAAGAGAGGTGGAGAGAGAGCACTGTGTCGTGCAGGAGGTGGGTGATCATCCCAGGACAGGGTGACACGGTAGGTCCTTGTGGGTGTTGAACCTGCTCCTTGGCATGCCTTGATTTGCTTTCACCCATGGGTGTTAATGTCTAATTCCTGCACCAGACTGGAGTTTCGGAGGAGGTCCTGGCTCCCAATCCCTGCTTTGCCTTTGTGTGTGACCGTGTCCATCCCAGCTCATCCCACAGAGCTGCTGCTGGGAGGCCACGGGAGGACCCAACAGGGCAGGGATTCAAAGCCAAAGGACTGTGGTGAGACCCTGGTATAGACCAGGTTTCACCCCTCCCTGGAACTCAGGGGGATGAAGATGGGATGCTCTTGGTGAGAAGCGATTCCAGATTTCACAGCCAACACTGTGGCCAATGACAGTTCCCTCCTTCCTCTGCTCTTCAAAACAAACCCCCCTCGTTAATTTGGGAGGGCATAATTCGATCATCATTTCAGATGGCTCTGTTTAAACAAGCCTCATTTCTGACTCCTAAATTGTTACCTCGCTCATCCCACGGTGACTGTTTTCCTTCCAAGTGCGCTCACCTCGCCGCTTCCCCTTCCCAGCCGCTTTGCATAATGTTATAATAAGCATTTAAAGAACTGTAAAGTTTCTATCAGTCCTTGCCTTCACATCCCGCAGTCTCCATGGCAACTGGCTGCACTTCCCTGGCTATTTTACCTTTTTTTTAGATCTGAGCCCCTCCGTCCGGTGCTCGAAGATTGAGTTGGACTCTCCCCGCTCTGCCCGTGCCTTGGGTTTGCAGCCTGGCTCTGCTGATTATTTCCCCTGCTGGCTCTCAGGGAGCGCACTTTGGGCCAGGAGATGGAAATTTAGTTTTCAATTCTGGTGCAATGTGCTGGGGGATGGAGAAATGGGAGGTGGTGATTACCGGGATCTGGAATTTGGGGCTGAAATAGTGGTGGGTTTAGTCGGGTTCAACTCAAGTTTGCTTTGCAGGGCGTTCTCATTCCGTGCCCTTCAGTTTAGGGGAATGAAGTCTCTTGCAGAAAATAAGTCTGGGGATATTTTTATCAAGGCACTCACTTAAAATGAATCATATTACCCCGTTTGCCCGCTAAAAATATAACTATTAATCTGAGAGCATCCTAAGCCGGGATGGTAGGTAAGGATCTGACAGCCCCAGATGAGGGGCTGGGTGAGCAAACAGCAAATCTTCATGGAAATTGCTCCAATGAACCTGGGAAGGGCTAATTCGATGGGACTGTGTGCCACTGGCACCGAGTGCCAGCCTGGCTGGGGACGGAATCTTTGCTGGCAGAGCGTGAGCGAACAGAAGGGAGCGGCAAAGGCTCGAGGTGGCTGCCAATCTGCATCCCCATCTGCCAGGAGGTGCTCTCCACGCTAATGAAATGGCAAAGGAAAGGATTCCAGGGAGGCTGCTCATTTCCCCTTCGCCTCCCCCCACGGTGAGGGTGCTGGGGGGGCTGGCACAGATGGAGCACGAGGCACAATAAAACCCAGGACAAAGAGGGCAGCCAAAGCTGCTGGCATTTCGTGGCTGTTGGTTTTCCGGGGCTGCTCAGAGACGTGGCATGGTGGGCTGGTGGTGGGTCAGGGAGTCATGGAATGGTTGGGTTGGGAGGGACCTTAAAGACATCCCATCCCACCCCTGCCATGGGCAGGGACACCTCCCACCAGCCCAGGGTGCTCCAAGCCCCGTCCAACCTGGCCTTGGACACTTCCAGGGATCCAGGGGCAGCCCCAGCTTCTCTGGGCACCCTGTGCCAGGACCTGCCCACCCTCCCAGCCACCAATCCCTTCCCATATCCCATCTAAATCTTGGCACTGTTGGTTTTGCTCAGGACTTGTGGAAGCAGATGTGGATTGTGGTGGCTGAGTAAGGATTTAGGGAGAGTTTCATGCCCCGACCACCCGCTTGAAGCAAATGCAGTGTGGCCTTTTTTGGGGCAAAAATGGTGAAAAGCAGCTACTTCTTTGCATTTGCACTTGTGAGGAGTTTCTTTGCTTGGATTTTGGGAGAGGTCTCTGTATGAACCGACACAAGGAAAGCTGCTCTAGGGGTATCCTGTGCTGTAGGAAGAGGCAAACTCTGGGATTTCCTTATTTATTAGACTTAAATCTTAGAAATATTGACATATTGGATCAAGGGAGAGAAACAATCCCACCAGAGCAGAAGAAAAGAACCAAACATTCATTGTATCAGCTAAAGCTGAGCGAGTCCATCCAGGTTTTGACCCTTTTCCACAGGGTATCACAAGCAATGAGAAACTCTTGCCTTGTTTTCCTTCTCATGGTGTCAGGGGCTTGTTTGGACAGAGTTTGGGAAATGTATTTTTATGTTGAAGGGAGGTTTTGAATCACCATCATGGTCCTGGGAAACCCCTGGCTGGACTGTCGTGACCTGATGGAGGAAAGAAGCTGTGACTGAGGCTGAAGCAAATAAAATTCCTCAGAAAAACTGTTCTCATCAAGGATCACAGCGGAGGAAAATGCCTGAATCAGCCAGCACTCACCACTTTGTTTCTCTGCTAAAATCAGATTCATTGATTTGGCTGGATATGAAACCTGAGAAATGCTTCTCAAAGCAAATTTAGGAGGAACTTTGCAGTGTTCTGGCTCGCAAGGGGGAAGGGGCACGTTGGGAGTGCAGCTCCTGACTGAGGGAGAGAGCTCTTGGCAGCAAAGGATTGTGCTGCTTTATCAGGGGATGGACTGTTTGGGGGCTGAGATGGGCATCCCAAGAATTTGTATGGGATTTAACCCCTTCTGACTGCTGGGACAACACAGGGAGCCTACAGGAGAGCTGGAGAGGGACTGGGGACAAGGCATGGAGAGACAGGACACAGGGAATGGCTTCCCACTGCCAGAGGGCAGGGCTGGATGGAATATTGGGAAGGAATTGGTGGCTGGGAGGGTGGGCAGGCCCTGGCACAGGGTGCCCAGAGAAGCTGGGG
>JAWWEW010000165.1:62372987-62398805 GCA_035583185.1 Anabacerthia variegaticeps
GTGGCACTCAGAGCTCTGGGCTGGGGGACAAGGTGGGCATCGGGCACAGGGTGGGCTCTGGGGGCTGCCAGGGCTTTTCCTGTGCCTGGACTGTCTCTTGCCTGGGATTATGATCCATGTGTTTCTCCCAGACTACCTTCTCCTCATCCCATCTAAGAGCTTGCATCAGCTTTTATTCCTTCAGCAATAACACACACGTCTCCTTCTGCCTTTAAAACTTCCCAAATAGTCATTTTAGGATGTGAAGTTGGCAATGGAGTGCCAGTCTCTCCATGGATTTTGATGTTTAATGTGCCCCACTGTGACTCAGCCTGGAATGCTGCATATGGAACCCTCAGGTTGGATAATCACTGTTGTTACTGAGAGTGGCCCCCAGAGAATCCAAACAACTGAAGTGGGCAATTACCTGATTTTAAATTTAATTAAAAAAGGATCCACAAAGGGAGGGGAGTTTTAACACGATCAAAGGATTCATTTCAATACAAGCTCCTGGCACTTTGCTCTGAGGAGTGATGGAGGTTTGCAGCCTCCAGCGAGAGAGAGCTGAATTGTAGGGAAGTCAGGGAGTGATTCCATGGCCTGGAATCAAGGAGGAAAGGCTGGGAGAGCTGGGGGGGTTCACATGGAGAAGAGAAGGCTCCAGGGAGACCTGAGAACCCCTTGCAGAGCCTAAAGGGGCTCCAGGAGAGCTGGAGAGGGACTGGGGACAAGGCATGGAGGGACAGGACAGAGGGAATGGCTTCCCACTGCCAGAGGGCAGGGCTGGGTGGGCTATTGGGCAGGAATTGGTGGCTGGGAGGGTGGGCAGGCCCTGGCACAGGGTGCCCAGAGAAGCTGGGGCTGCCCCTGGATCCCTGTGGATGCCACGGGCAGGATCAGCACACACACGTGGCTGTTCTGCTCCTGAACCCATTTGCAGCTTTCATAGTTATTTTGTTCAAAAGAAAAGCTCCTTTCAGAGTTTATTCTGCATCACATGGAGCCAGTTAATGCCACAAGAGTGACTTTAATTATCCTCTGTTAAATTCCAGCACAGTTGAGGGGTGCCTGCTCTCATATTCTTTTAGCCCTGGCTCTGCCATGCGTTTGTGTGATAGCAGGAAGGAAAGGCTGGGAATTGCTTCTTTTATGTCTACGGAGCTTAAACGAACCCAACATTAAAATGATGGGCATATCATGGCTTCAAATTAATGGCCTTAGCAGTTTAAATGACAAATTTGTAAGTGAGTTAAATGTAATCCAGGTTCCTTTGGCCTCTGCCCTCAGAGCCTGGTGTTTTCCATCGTCTCCAAGACACTGATTCCTCCAGCATTTAATGGAGCTGGAAGCGAAAGCACAATAAAACTGGATACCTGAGTGAACATGGTAAGTGAGGAAGTGGATAATGGGGTGGCTAATGCTGTTAAATACCTGGTGGTTAATGCTGGCAGGTCGATTGCTCTTGCCAGTAAAAAGTTCTAAGTGGTTACAGGTCTTGACTGTTGGAAGCTTTCCCTGAAAATAATCCCTCCGCTGGGTAAATGGGAGTGGAACAAACTGGGCTCATGATTTAGAGCCCCGTGCTGTGGCTGCTTCAGTAGCCTCTGTTTTAAAGTGTTCCATGTGTTGTCAGGACTGATCTCTTCTGCTGGAGTCGGGATGAGAGTCCAGAGGTGGAGAGGGGAGGACAGTGCCCAGAGCCTTGGAGCCTCATGGGCTGCTGAGAGCAGGTTGGGACATCCTGGCGTAGGAAAGACCCACATCTGGCTGCAGCTGCTTTAGGGAGGGTGGGAGAGGCCACCTCTGGCAGCCCATCCATCCCCAGCAGTATTTTCCTTGGACTCATGCACTGCGTTGGCTGGGAAGGGACCTTAAAGCCCATCCTTTCACCCCCTGCCATGGGCAGGGATATCTCAAATTCCCAATCTTCCCAAAAGAAGCACCATGAGCCCAGATCCTCCGAATCCAGTGGGCTTGCATGGGGAATGTGTTTCCCCAGTGCTACCTGTGCCCCCATCCCTGCCATCCCCAGAGGAGCTGTGCCCTGCCCCAGGTGACCCAGCTGAGCCAGGTGGGTGATAGGAGGGCTTGGTGGGGACCCTGAGCTGCAGGGGAGTGGGGAGCTGGGAAGTGTGGAGGCTCAGTCAATTAGCACTGCAGAGAGCCCCTGCAGGCAAAGGTCTCACAGCCAGGGTGGCTGATCATTAAACCACATCCAGCCCTGGCCGTGCCCGTGGCTTTGCCAGGCTCCTGCCCTGGGAGCTGCACAGCAGGGCCCAGTGCCAGCACAGTCCCAGCGGGCACCATGGCCTGGGCTAGGGCAGCTGTGACCCAGGCCAGGGCAATGGGAATGCCCCAGTGCTGTCTCTGGACTCTTCTCTTGTTGCCCAGAGAAGCTGGGGCTGCCCCTGGATCCCTGGAAGTGTCCAAGGCCGGGCTGGGCGAGACTTGGAGCACCCTGGGCTGGTGGGAGGTGTCCCTGCCCATGGCAGGGGTCGCACTGGGTGGGCTTTCAGGTCCTTCCCACCCAAAGCAGAGTGGGATTCTATGAAATAAACCCCCTGCAATTGCTGAGGGTGCAGATGTGGGAAGCTGGGATTCAGCAGGCTCTTGGAACAGCTCAAGCCAGGCTGAGCAGTTGTTTAGGTGCTTTGCTGAGCTGAGTCTCACAAGTCTGGGCTCAGGGAGACTTTGTCTCTAGGAAAGCTGATTGATAAGCACTTAAAACCATTTGAGAATCTTCCAGCTGTTTGATCAGCTCCATATTGTGAAAATGTCAAGCAATCTGATAAACCCTTGGTTAGTTTGTTACTGTGCTGGGAGGGGGAAGTGAAATGAGCAGGAACCTCTGTTTGCAGCTCCTTGTCCAAGTCTAATTAGGCCATTTAAGGGGTGTGATGCTGAGGTGTGGAGTTTATTGAACACTTGGTTAACTATTCAATTAGTCTGTGTGTTTGGTATAATTCCAATTCATGTGAGGTTCAATTACTTGATTTAGAAGAAAATAGAACATAAAACTTTAATTGTGAGAGTGGTAGAAGGTAAGTAATTATCACAAATTGATTTGGTAACATAATCATTACCAATATTCTTCTAATCAGATAAATGCTGCCCAGCCAGGCTGTGAGAAGGGAGCAAACTGTGCCACCTTAGGAAGGGATCAGAGCAAGAAACTCTTCCAAAACTGAAGGGTTTCTTTATCAAAACTGAAGGGTTTCTTTAAAGAAAAAGGCTGAATGATTTTATTGGGTTTTTTTTTTCACTGAGGAAAGACTGAACTGAAGGGCAGGAGAGATTTGGGAAATAATCCCCTTCTCCACGGCAGCTGTTCTGATGCTGCCTGTGTCCAGCAAATCACTGGGGATTAGAAACCCTGTCACTGTGTCAAACTTCCTGCGTGGATTGGATTGGCCTGGACAGGAGAGGGGAGTGGAACAGGGACTGTCCCAGGCCTTGCCATGGCTCCGTCAGACAGGGATGTACCCAGAGCCCTGCCAGCCTTCCCTGGCACACACACAAGTTCAGGCTGTCAGCACATGGAACAGCTGGGGTTCCCAGTCTCTGAGGGGCACAGAGTGGGTTATTGTGGCACATGGACCAGCTTCACTGAGGAATAAATGTGGAGAGGATGAGATTAGAGACCAGGAAAAGGTCCTTCCCCCAGAGGGTGGTGGGCACTGACCAGGCTCCCCAGGGCAGTGGGCACAGCCCCAAGGCTGCCAGAGCTCCAGCAGGATTTGGATGGTCCTCTCAGGGACAGGGGGGGATTGTTGGGGTGTCTGTGCAGGGCCAGGGGTTGGACTGGATGATCCTTGTGGGTCCTTTCCAGCTCAGGAGATTCCATGATTCTGTGACTGTGATCTCCCCACTCAGGGCATACTGTTGATTTCTGGGGTTATACAAATGGTTACCTTAACTTGAAAGGGGTCCTTGTTCTGCTGATGTGCAGTTTCTCCTTCCCTGGGAGGGTGGGCAGGCCCTGGCACGGGGTGCCCAGAGAAGCTGGGGCTGCCCCTGGATCCCTGGGAGTGTCCGAGGCCAGGTTGGAGCACCCTGGGCTGGTGGGAGGTGTCCCTGCCCATGGCAGGGGTGGCACTGGGTGGGCTTTGAGGTCCCTCCCATGTTATTTATCAAGCCTCATGTGGCCCCTGTTTGTCAGGGAATGAGGAAGCAGGTGGGTTTCCAGTCTGGATCCTGAGACTCTGCTTTCTGCTCCTCCCACACAAAATAGTCTTGCAGCTCATCACAGTCTCTGAGCTAATACTGAACCCAGCACCCACCAGATGGGGCAGTTTTAGGTAATGCCATCATTAAATCTGGTTACACGTTCTCAGAGTCACTTTTGCCACAGATCCCACATTCCTGAATCCATCCTGAGGGCTGGAAGCCAGGACTGAAAGAGTTGTGTTCCTGCGCTCTGCTCTTCAAGGTCAGTGACACTCCAGTGAGTTGCTCTTCTGAAAATAGGCTTTAATTTCCCCTTTCAGCCCTTTGATTGGTTTGACATTTCCCAGGGTAGAAGGTAATTGGGAGGTTTATTATGTATTTCTGTTAAGTGCAAGATGAGAACATTTAAATACCTCGTGTGGAAGGAGCTCGGCAGCAAACGGAGGCAGAAGCTCCTTGTGCTGAGCAGGGCTGGGAGTGACTGACAGCCCTGGAGCTGGCAGAGGAGACGTGCGATCAGGGTGCAGGGAGACTTCTTCCTCTCCTGACTGCAGTTTGCTGTCAATCACTCATTGCTGCTGCTTCTGTGAGGCTGAGCAGAGATGCTGGGATTTCTCAGAATCTCTGCATCCTGCACAGCTTTTTTAACTTAGAGATTTTATTGTTTGGTTTTGATCCCACACTTTAAAGCAATCCCTGACAATCACCTTCTTGTGATACCCTAAACTTCTGAATATCCATGAATTATTGAGAGATTGGAAGAGAAACAGGAGGAGCTACACTTCATAATCCCTCTCTGCATGTTTCAATAATTTCATTTAATTGTATGAGTTAAAATTCACGTTATAATTACAGCTGGGTGAGAGAAAACTCTCAAGATCTTTCCTTGAGCTTCAACAAATCACTCCCATGGCAGGGGCTTCGAATGAGAGGATCCTTAAGGTCCTTTCCACCCTAAACTGTTCTGTGATTCCACGATTCTATGACTATGAAAACAGAGTAGAATTTATACTTTTGTCTGTCAGGAGCTTCTTAAGAAAACTGCCTGCACTGCTGGAGGAGGTACTTTCTGGTGCTGTCTGAGATGGCTTGACTTACATAGAATGCAAAATCATTAATAGAGGATCACACTTGGGAAACTCTCCTGCCTTCCCCCTCTTGGAATTCATCTTGCAGGCAAACACATTGAGATGAAAGAGAGTCCTGGAGCAGGTCCCAGGCAAACGTGGCTCACTGTTGGTTGCAAAGTTACACCTAAAGCTTCAACAGCTTCCTCTTTGTTCTTCTTTGCAGGTATTTTGACAGCTCCTTTAGTGCATCAGAAAGCTGCAAGCACCAAGGAATGACTCCCAGGTGACTTGGACACCTCCTGTTTCAGTGGTTTCATAGAATTCCCATTTGGGTTGGGAAGGGACCTCAAAGCCCACCCAGTGCCACCCCTGCCACGGGCAGGGACACCTCCCACCAGCCCAGGGGGCTCCAAGCCCTGTTCAACCTGGTCTTGGACACTTCCAGAGATCCAGGGGCAGCCCCAGCTTCTCTGGGCACCCTGTGCCAGGGCCTGCCCACCCTCCCAGCCACCAATTCCTGCCCAATAGCCCATCTAAATGCAGTTGATGGCTTTCGTTTAGTTGACGGATCAGAGTCGGTGGCTTTGTTTAATCACCCTTGCAGATAATCAGCAGTAACAGAGTCTGATTTGTTTCTCTGATGACTCCAAACAGGATGTTCCTGGCTAAAACTGGGGAAAACCAGCCTCATTAATTAACAAGTGTGTCTGTTGTGCTGAGCCTGTGGAGGTCCTTCCGCAAGGAAACCATGCAGGGAGCTTCCTGCTGCTCCCTCAGCCAGTGGCTTTTGCAGATCGTGGATCTGAGCACCCTTTATGTGGCTCACATGGAATTTCATAGGGTCACATCACAGCTGGGGTGGGGAGGGAGCTCTGGAGATCCTCCTGTCCAACCCCTGCTCAGGCAGGCTCACCTGGAGCACTTCCAGGGGGGCTTGAATCTCTCCAAGGAAGGAGACTCCACAGGCTCCCTGGGCAGCCTGTCCCATGCTCTGCCAGCCCCTGAGCAATTCCTGTTCTTCCCATCCCACTCATAAAGCCAACATGAATAACTGAGCTAATTTAGCAACATTCATAATCATTGCTCTGCCCTTTGGCTCATCTGCAGAATATTGTCTGACTTTTTATTAGTGCTGGTGAGCACAGGGGAGGTTCTGCCATCCTTTTGAAGAACTAAAGGTATGCAGATTGTGGAACATTTGCCACTTGGTACTTTGTGTGATTGGCTCTTTTATTTGGTTGTTTTAATAGAGAACAATAAAACTGGTCTCATATGTAAAATTGGAGTTTATTGCGATTTCTCTGAGTGCAGACTGAACTGGGGATCTGTTCCTCCTTCCCAGGTGCTGCTCTGGTGGCCACACCCCAACAGGAGAGTCCTTTTGCTGTGGATGGCTTGACCTTGGTCTGCACAGGAATGCCATGGAGTCAGCTTGCTGAGTTTTCACACCTAAACAGGTGAGGGCTGTTTCTCTAATCACAACTCATATCCTTATTCTTGAATTAAGTTCTGATGTGGAAGGACTGAAGGTACCAAAAGTTCTCATATGCCATCCTTGGAACTGGAAATCCCTTCCAGCACCCAGCAGCTGCCTTGCCCTGCTTTGTTTGGGGTGCAGGACCCTCAAAGGGGCTGTGGAATATCTGAAAACCTCCACTACAAGGTCCTCCTTTCTCTGGCATCCTCTCCTTGGTCCAGGACTTGCTGCCTGGGACACAGGACTTCAGCTGCTGGCCTTGATGTCTTACTTTACCTAGTTCTGTGTTTCCATGGTGTTGCTTGCTAGGCTTCTCCAGTGTTCCTCAGCAGGCTCAAATTGCTGCAGTCAATCCCCCCAAAGCCTCTGCCAGCCCAGGCTGGTGGTGCTGCTGAGTTAAAGTGAGTCCCTGTGTGTGGCTGAGGTGTTCCAGCCCCACAGCAGCTCCTGCAGCACAGTCCTGCTGCTCACCCAGTTCCAACACGAGCACAGCCACAAGAGCAATTCCCACAGCCCAAAGGGCACAGTGGAATGTCCCTTCACTGCCACTTCACCCTGGAGTTCATGTTGTTAGAGATGTCCATGGGGCATGGAAGCTCCTTTGTCACCTCAGTTCCTGTGCTGGTTCCTCCTGGGATTTTGGGCTGTACTTGACCCATAAAGGCAGCAAAGTGGCTGTCGTGGGTTGGGTGTGTTCCACCAGCACTGTCTGGCTCACACTCCTCATGCTCTGAAATGCTCCTGAAATCCCACTGGAGGCCCAGCAATGCCCAGGGCTGGTGCTGAGGCTGGAGGGTGCAGGGCAGAGCCTTCAGGTACCTCACAATGAAATATTTGCTTTGTCCTTTGTCCCTTCCCGTGGCAGGGGCTGCAACTGGGCGGGCTCTGGGGTCCCTCCCAGCCCAGTCCATGCCAGGACTCTGTGGTTTGTGGCTACAGCTTTAACCCTCTCAGGTGTTTAGGGATGTCTGGCCACCAGGTTCCTTTGGCTGATGAGGTGAAGACATCTAAGAGTTACTCCATGAATCTGCTGCTGTAGGAGATACTTTAAAGGGAGGGAAATGATCTCTCCTGGGGAAATCAATGTCCCCTTATCCTGAAAATGCCTCTCTTCTGTTTTCCTTTGAGTTCTCACAAAGCCAGCTCTGCAGCTGGTGCTCTTTGTTATGATCTGTGGCATGAATTAATACTAATACGTGTGACTTTGGCATTTTGCATTTCCAGTCACTACATCCACATATTTAGTTGTGGCTTCTCCCTGTGACTTCAGTGAGTGATTTAAAACATTCATGGCAAAGGATTCCTTGGGAAGATTCAATCTTGACTAACTACTTGTCTTTAGAGACATCAGAGGAAACATTGTTCACTTTAGTGGAGAAACAGGAGCTTTATTCTGACCCCGGTGGCTTTGTCACTGTTTTAGGGCTTTTTGATTGGAAAATAAATATATTCTGTTTCAGCACTCAAAAGCTTTCACTTGCTTGCCTGGGAAGATTTTCTTCTTAACACGACTTTCTGAGGAATTTGACAGCTGAAGATTTTTTGGAAGCAAATTCAAACCCTTGTGCTCTCTTGCTGGGAATAACCTCCTGAAGTGCTGGAAACAGTAGGAGGTGGAATTAATAATTCCCTTCCATCCTGCCCTTTTGGGAGTTGCAGCCACATTGTTTTAGTCCTCAGACTGAGTGCTTTGGCATCAAAGCAGAACTCGAGAGAACCTTCCCCACGTTGCTGGGCGTTAATCAGTTCCCAGTGTGCCGTGGGGGTGCAGGGAGGGATGAAAGCCCAGGCAGTGTGTGGCACTGAGTGCCCCTCCTCAGAGGCACCGGGAGCACTGGGTGATGTGCTGGCCTCCCTCCCCAGGGCGTCTGGGTGGTGACAGGTTGGTTTGGGAGAGCTTGGATTCACCTGAGTCAACACAGAGCTTCTGAAATTGTGATTTCACCGGTCCTGTGCCGTTCAAAGCAATGCTGACGAAATGAAGAGGTTGGGTTGGGTTTGGAGGGACCTTAAAACCCATCTAGAGCCCCCCTGCCCTGGGCAGGGACACCTCCCACTATCCCAGGTTGCTCCAAGCCCACCATGGCATGGGGAGGGGACCAGAGCTCCTGGGGCTGTGTGAGCACCACAGGGAAGGCAACACCTCCAGGGAGGGAGAGGGAGAGGGACGTGGCAGCCTGGAATTGGCAGCTGTGGCTGCCCCTGGATCCCTGGAAGTGTCCAAGGCCAGGCTGGAGCAGCCTGGGCTAATGGGAGGTGTCCCTGCCCATGACAGGGGGTGGCACTGGATGGGCTTTGGGGTCCCTTCCCACCCAATCCATTCCAGGATTCGGGGTTTCTGTGTAGTGCTCCTGCTATTGAACAGGCTGCCCAGGGAGGGTTGGAGTGCCCAGGGCTGGAGGTGCCCAAGGCAGGACTGGCCATGGCACTCAGAGCTCTGGGCTGGGGGACAAGGTGGGCATCGGGCACAGGGTGGGCTCTGGGGGCTGGCAGGGCTTTGCCAGCCTCAGGGATCCTGGGATTCTGGGATTTCATGCCAAAGCAGCCATTTCACAGTCTGTCCTTCATAGAGTGCTTTAAAATAGTGTTTTGAAAAAAACAAGTGAAAAGCCTGAAGCATGTGGATGGCAGGCACAGAGCTGCTCTCTGAGATGCCCCTGGTGGAAGTATCCTGGGTTAGACTTGTTTCTGTCCTGAGTCACTGGATGGATTTCATTCCCACACTTTGTCACCTCTCTCCGGGCTGGAAGTGGCTGGAAACAACATGGGCCTGTGTTTGATGCACTGTCTGTGGCAGAGGCAGGAGGCAGGGCTGACTTCCACGGAGCTGAAAGAGAACAGTCACCTCCAGCAAACCTGCACACACCCTGCTCTGCCAGGCTGTGTATGGAACCAGGACTCTTTGGCATCACTGGGAAGTTAAAATCCAGGTGTCTCTGCTGTCGTGGTTAGAGAAGGGCTCCTGGAACCCCAAGGGCACTGGATATCTCACTGAGCAGCTCCTGGGATTAGATTTTGGGAATTCAGTTAGGTCTGTCTGTAGTGCTGTGTTACCTACCTAGGAATGTGCCACAGGGATAAAATAAAAAGGGAGTGAGTTATTACCCAAGGTTTAACAGGAGGATTCTGGTGATAGAGGAGCAGCCCAGCACAGAGGGATGGGGAAGGAGACCTGCAGACTGGAAATACACTGAGCACAATTCCTGCCAAAGCTGTGCTGGGAATCCAGCAGAGGTGGTTCTTCAGGAATTGGGCCAAAAAGTGGGCAAAGCATCATCCCAAGTTGTCTTAGGCAGGAGTCAGGAGTGGAAGTGCACAGCGACTCCACAAGACCCACGGCACAGCTCTGCCTTGCTCTGGGTCTCCCAGCTTAACAGGAGCTACTGGAGTTGCATCTTATGGTAATTTTCTGCAAATCTCCATCACCATGAAATAAATGAGGGCTGATTTTGGAATAATTGGTTCAGCTGCTGTGATTTTCAGATTCCCAGTTTGTTCACTGAACAAATCCTTCATTATCTCTGGGCGATGGAAATGCTCCACAAACCTCAGTGCTGCTGGGTTATTCCTGTGAATAATGCACAGCCCTGGCTCCTGGGAGCATATTGGGGTCCAAAGGCTTGCTCATGGCTCCTCTTTCCCATGGCAAGGGCACATTTATCACTTCTGGCAGCCTTTCAGGGCCTGTGCCTGACTCTGGAGCAGGGATGTTTTGCCAGGCTTCCCTACTCACCTTGTACAAAGAGATGAGTCTCTGATCATGGAATCACAGAATCCTTTAGGTTGGAGAAACCTCTGAGCCCATGGAGTCCAACCATCCCCCAGCACTGCCAAGGCCACCACTGGCCCATGTCCCCAAGTGCCACTTCCGCAGGGCTTTTAAATCCCTGAAGGATGGGGCTCCACCACTGCCCTGGGCAGCTGTGCCAGGCCTGGACAGCCCTTTCCATGGAGAAGTTTTTCCCAGTATCCAACCTAAACCTCCCCATTTCTGTGCTTGTCCACACTTGGCCAGTGTTCCCTCTTTTCATCCCAGTGCGAGGAGGAATTGCCTGGGGCCTGGTCTGTGGGACACTGAGGACATCTCCTGTTTTTATGGATCACTCTACCTTTTACCAATGCCCATGAATGTGGTTTCTTGTGAAAGTCTCTTCATGCTATAGCCATTTGCTTCTTTAACTGAGGAGCAATAAGAAAACACAATGGGCTGATTAAGAGTCCAGTCACTCCCAAATCCATCCCCACCCTTCTGTGTTGGGTACTGAGCTCATTATTTCATGAGCAGACTCCTGTTCACACTAACCCAGTGCAATTACAGGGATCGGAGTGTGCCTTGGGTGACGTGGGCCTGGCACTCTTGGGAAGTGGAGCTCTCCATCACCGTGCTGCCCTCCATCCCATACAGGGCCTGTTGGTCAATAGGCTGTGCCTGCTCTGTCACTCACAGCTTATGGATTGCTCCCTCCCAATTCCATTCATTTCTCCAGCTCCTGCTTCCCATACCACCATCCTGCCATGCACTGGGAAATGCACAATTTCAATTCACCCGTTACCTGTACTGAGTGTTTGACCAGTTTATAAGATTTTGGGCTGCTTATGGTGGAGACAAGAATTTGTGTGGTTGTCTGAGGGATATTAATTGGATTTGGAGAAGGTGTTGTATCAGACCTGCACAAAACTGCATTAGAAGTTCATGGGTGATATTACAGAATTCAAGCTCAGAGGAGCCAGAATTAAATCAGATTAATTCTAGCAGGAATAAACAGAGATGAATGGCCAGATTTAAATCAAGTCCTGTAAAACCCTAGTTGCACCTGTAGGTTTTTCTGGGGGCTGAATGATTCTTGTGACCACTTATTATCAGCCCTGGGGAACAGCACAGAGAAGGGCATGGACCTGCTGGAGAGAGTCCAGAGGAGGCGCCAGGATGGGCAGAGGATGGAGCAGCTCTGCTGGGAGGGAAGGCTGGAGAGCTGGGATTGTCCAGCCTGGAGAAGAGAAGCTTTGGGATGACCTCACTGTGGCCTTCCAGGACCTGAAGGAGCTACAAGAAACATGGAGAGAGACCATTGACAAGAGATGGAGGGACAGGACACAGGGAATGGCTTCCCACTGCCAGAGGGCAGGGCTGGATGGGCTATTGGGAAGGGATTGGTGGCTGGGAGGGTGGGCAGGCCCTGGCACAGGGTGCCCAGAGAAGCTGGGGCTGCCCCTGGATCCCTGGGAGTGTCCAAGGCCAGGCTGGATGGGGCTTGGAGCCCCCTGGGCTGGTGGGAGGTGTCCCTGCCCATGGTGGGGTGTGAGAATGGATGGGCTTTAAGGTCCCTTCCCACCTAGACCATTCCATGATTCTATGAATGGTGCAAGGGAACTGAGGGGGCAAAAAGCAGTGTTTTGTTGCTTGCTGGGAGCAGGACTTTTCACTGCATGGAAACTGAGTCCACCAGTTCTCCTCGTGCCTTAATTCCAGTCTGGAAGCCCCTTGCAGGTTGGGAGGGTTCTCAAAGTCATAGAACAGAACAGGAGTTCAACAATAAAATAGGAAAAACATGCATGTTATTATAATACAGAAAAAGTGCAATTATGTCTTGATCACAGCTCAGGGATTACATGTTTTTAATGAAGTGAACATTGTCAGTGTGGGAAGCAATAAAAATGAAAAAAGTTACAGAACTGAAAATTCAATATATATGATAATACACATAAATCTATTAGAAAAAAGTAAAGCAGAATTAATTATATTGCAGTACCCAGAGGGTGAATAAAAATGGTAAAGAATTAAGAAATAAAAGATTCATACTGTAATTAAAATTTTGCATACTAAAATTAGAGAAGGTGTTTTCTGATAACATCCAGAACCTTCTGTAAGAGCACCCCACGATGGGAGCAGGGCATGTTAATTATGCACCAGAGCCTAAAGGTATGAAACCCATACCCAGGCTTGCAGAGAGGATTAAATATCCAGTTATGCTGCAAAACTTTTTAATTTTTCAACTTTTTGTATCCAAATTATGAGGGGAAAAAAAGGCTCCAGAGAAGCACAGCAGTGCATTATTTATTTAGGGATTTAATGAATAACAAAATAGTGTTTCTGTACAAGGTGTGGAAGGCAAGAAATGCTTTCCCCACAGTCTCTCATATCCACAGGTGTGGGTGACAAACACACAGGGACCTGTCAAGGGAATGTTGGAGGAATGGAACAGCCATGGCAGGGGGTGGAAATGGCTCTTGGTGAGCTTTGAGGTCCCTTCCAGCCCAAACTGATCTGGGATTCAGTGAGGATTCTGTGATTTTCTCAGTTTCCAAAGAGCCAGACTGTTTATAGAATCCCAAAATCCAGAATGGTTTGGGTTGGAAGGGACCTCACAGCCCACCCAGTGCCACCCCTGCCATGGGCAGGGACACCTCCCACCAGCCCAGGGTGCTCCAAGCCCCGTCCAACCTGGCCTTGGACACTCCCAGGGATCCAGGGGCAGCCCCAGCTTCTCTGGGCAAAGGATGGATTGTGGGTGTGGGAATGAGTGTGGCTTGGTGTTGGCATAAACGTGCAGAAATCTGTTTAGTTGTTGCCTTTGGAGCCCGTTGGCATCCAGGATGAAGGTGGCATTTGATCTGCAGGAAGCTTGATACGTGATTAGGAAACCCTGAGCAGTGGCAGAACAGCAAGGGCAGTAACTGATGGTACAGCTGAAGTGGCTTGGATGTGACAGGGACAAACAGGGATGGCCTCGAGTCACCCCAGTGGAGCTCAGGTTGGATATCAGGAAAATTTCATCACAGAAAAGCTTCTCCAGCCCTGGCACAGCTGCCCAGGGCAGAGGTGGAGTCCCCATCCCTGGAGGGGGTAAAAAAATCATGTGGATGTGGCTTCCCCCCAAATTTTCCTGCGTATTTTGCTGTGCTGGGTTCTGGGCACTGCAGCACAACAGGGAGCATGGAAAGAAGCATGGAAGAGGAGTGTCCAGGGCAAGAATCATGGAAGATGACTGTCCTGGGAAATTCATTCCAGCTTTTGATGTGTGACTGCATCCTTCCCTTGGCACCACTGGAGTTGTTACTGCAGGAAGAGGTGGCCCAGCCAAACGTGGTTTTATTCTGAAAGGAATGAAAACATCATAGATTTCTGTTGATTTTATTTATGTAACACATTGGAATTCATTTTAGAGAATAGATTATCTGAAATTAATTCTACTGTGTTTCTCACACCTGGGAATGTGGGGAAGGAGATCCTGCACCAGCAAATCCTTCCAAAATAAGTGCTGAAGAGACATCTAGAATTTGTCAGAGCAGTAAAGGAATTCACTCCTTTTTTTTTTCCTGCTTTCCACATGGGTGATACCATATTTTGCTGAGTCTTTTAAATAAGACCACAGTGTGTCTGGAGAACAATAAAAAAGAAAAAAAAAATATTATATTATATTCCTGTACTACCAACGGGGAGTGATTCCAGACAGAACCAGACACAGTTTCTATTCTGAGTTCTCGGCTATTTCCCTTCCCAGCTGTGACTGTTGGGGTTGTTGGAGCTTGTAAACCAGGCAGCTCAGTGAGGTGGGACTGTGGTTTGTCCTTGACCTCTCAATCCCGATCCTCAGGGGAGTCCCACAGTGCAGCTTCCAGGAGAGGGCTGGAAAGAGCCCTGAGCTCTGCTGGAGATGAGACTGAGAGCAGTGCCAGTGTGTGTGTGCTGGAGTCCCTGCCCTGCCCTTCCCCGGGCCAGCCCAGCCCTGCCCACACAGCCCTTGCAGAGGGTTTGGCTGCATTGCTGGAAGTCACTGCTCTCCAAGTTGCTCCCTCTGGTTCTTTCCTGAAGAGACACTGGAGTGCCTGTCCCATCCCTTTCTGGAGAGCTGTGGTCTGACTGCACAAGGCAGGGACACCTTCCACAAGCCCACATTGCTCCAAGCCCATGGAGTGACTCAAACCATCCCAGGATTCTGTGAAGTGCGTGGAGGGAGGCAGAGAGGCAGCAAGGCAAGATTTTCAGGAAACAGGGGTGAAAGGAGCTGCTGGAGGTGCAGCTGTGGCACAGGGCAGAGGGATGTGCTCCAAGCTGGCTCTCTAGAGGAAGGGGGTTTGTGGAAGTGAAGGCCACCAGTAGGTGACAACAATGACTGTCTGTGCACTGCCATCTCCCAGGCAGCCTCCTGAGTGCCAGGACTGGAGGATTTCTGGAGCCAGGCAGCCTCTTGGCCTCCTGTGGCAGCACAGCTCCATGGTAAATAAACATCAGAGGGGAAAGGCTCCTCCCGCTGAAGTTCAGTGCCATGATTTCCATTTCAGAGGGTGTGCTTCCTCCTTGGGGTCAGATCTCAGGGAATACTCAGCCCTTCCCAGGAGCAGAGCAATTCCACCAGAGGATGGCACAGCCCCAGAGCTCCTGCCAGCCCAGTTCTGCCCAGAAGGAGATGGTGTTTGTGTCTGAGGTGGCTGGTGGTCCCTCTGGGCACATCAGACACCTGTAACTGAGCTCTCTGCTCCAACAAGCCACTGAGAAACCTCTAATCTTGGGGAGGGACCTCCCATTTCCTGGACCATCTGCTCCTCAGTGGATGCTGCTCTGAGGAAGCAGAGGAGACTGGGGGAAGAGATAAAAGAGAAAATTTAAACCCCTTCTGAAAGTTTCATCAAAGGCCGTTTGTGATGCTGAAGGGGATGCAGGAATGCTGCCTTACCTTCACACAAACTTCATTCATAAACTCCACCTCATTGTTTGCCAGCATTGTTCCTGACTTTGTCAGCAGCTCGGTAGCTCAGAGAGACAAGCTCGTGGTTTGCTTTCTTCTGTGACTGATCAAAACACTAAACATGGGTGTTTATATCCCTCCCATCATCCCGAATCTTTGTGCAGGAAATTTAACTTTGCTTGAGTAGGAAAAGTAGGAACAAATAGCAATATTAGCCCTGTGATTCCTTCCCTGCTCAGGACATGAGGCTTCTCAGCCATTACAGAGCCTCTAAAAGAGTTGACCAAAAAGCCTGAGCTCAAATAACTCGAGCAGAAAGCCTTTGAGGGGCTCTGAGAGCTGAGCATGGCTGCTGCCATCATTAAAGGAGCCAGGGTCTCATTAGAGGCCTGGGAACAGGGATCCACTCTCCATCCTTTCCCACAGCTTGAGAAGGCTGTGAGTCCCTTTGCATCTTCAGGAAGGAGTAATTTTGGTTCCTCTGGGGGAGTAAAATGGCAGGACCTTATTCCAGGTGGGGCTGTTTCTGCTCCCCCTTCAGTGGCGTTGGAACCTGATGGCCAGACCTCCCAAACCCACAGCCCCAACAACCTGAGAGAGCTACAGATGCATCCACAAAGCATGCAATGGGTTGGGTTGGAAGGGATCTTAAAGCACAGCCAGTTCCACCCCTGCCATGGGCAAGGACACCTTCCACTAGCCCAGGCTGCTCCAACTTGGACACTTGCAGGGATGGGAAGCCTCTGGGGTCTCTGGATTTCCCAGCTGTAATTCCTGCTGCCATTCCAAGCCACTATCAGGCACTGGTTCCCAAACTCTGTGCTCTGAACATTTATTCTTCCCCAAACTTCTTGTTTTCTTTCTGGAAGAACAGTTGTCAGACCAGGCTTGTTTTGGTTTCCAAAAGCTGATGCAAGGAGAACTTTCTCATTCTGTTTGATTGGAGTATAAATATGGATGTGCTCTATCCTAAATATTTCATGGGCAAAAGCTATATTTTCTTAAAGCTCACATTAGTGGCACAGCAGCTCTCCACCCTCCTGCCATTTCCCTGCCCAGGGGCTTTGCTGGAAGTGCTAAAAGCCTTTGCTGAGCCCCTGCTCCCACAGGACAGGGCCTTCCACAGGGGAACATCCCTGGGACAGACTGGAGAGGCAATGTGAGAATGGATCCTTTATAACTCAAGTCCCTGCTCTCTTCCTTCCTGGCTTCACCCAGCCAAGTCTCTCCTTTTCCCTGGATAATGAGTATTCCTGGTGCACAGCAGGGATGAAACCTCCAGCTTCCATGAGGAGTCCATGCTCCTGGTGGCTCCTGGATGCAGTCAGTCAGTCCTATATCCCTGTGTGTTACCCCTGAGTGAAGAAAAAGGGAAATCATGGATTTGGCTGGGACTTCGGAAGTGAAAGATGCCAAGGAAAGCCCCTGGGAGCTGGATCGATCCCTGTCCTGCCCCTGGGAGCAGGGGACACCTCGCAGGGTGCTGCTGGCAGGTGGCTGCACGTCCCCAGAAGTTTCTCACTCAGCTTCCTTGTGGAGCTTCCCAAAGCTGCCTGGGAACAATCCAGGTCTGGGGATTCCCACCTTAACACCCTTCCTACTTGTCTTAATCCAGCCTGTGGCCGTGCCTGGGTTTGTGTGCCTGGAATAGATCTTGGGGGATGAAGGGCTGGACCCCCCTTCTCCTGTGGGCCGGGCTCTCTTCCCTGGTGCCCGGCGTGTTCCATGTGGATTGGTGGTGCACCTGGGATGCTCACAGGAGGACAGTCCCCCTGGGGAAGCAGCATCCATGTCCTCTGGTGCTCCAGCAGCTGCACAGACACCCAGGCTCGGTGGGACCTTCCCACCACAACATGGAACCCAGACAATGGATCCTGGGAAAACTATTTCTACTGGAGAAAACATGGACTTCTCAAACTTCCCTTTTGGATAGAGTTGGGGCTGGTTTTTCCTTCCCAGCAGCTGCTCAAAAGTATCTTGAGCAGCTCCAGT
Source organism: Anabacerthia variegaticeps (assembly GCA_035583185.1). Lineage (NCBI taxonomy): Eukaryota > Metazoa > Chordata > Aves > Passeriformes > Furnariidae > Anabacerthia > Anabacerthia variegaticeps. Next base: position 62,390,360 of record JAWWEW010000165.1, read on the forward strand.
GAAGGTATTTGCAGCTCCAGATGCTTCACGTGAGGAGGACTCAGCCCTGCCCAGAGCTTGTCCTGGAGAGATGGAATGAGAGCCCAGGATGTCATTCCAAGACTACCTTTCACAGTGCACTGCCATTCCAGAGGGACTGAAAGGCAGGGACGTGGTTTCAATATTGTTGGAAGCCCACAGACATTTCTGGCAGACAGATGCTCAGTTCTGCAGGGCTGGACACTTTGATCCTTTGTGCTTTCAGATTCCCACAGAAGGGCTCATTCCAGCACAAGGAAGAGCAAAAAACTGCTCCTTAAAGAAGAGAGGATGAAGCAAGACAAAGAACCTCAAAGCAGGTGCCATTGCTCGAGATCTAGAAAGGAACAAGAAACTGCGAGGTGGAATCTGCTCTTCAGACCTCTGAAGATTTTCCAGGGAGAACACATTTATCTTATGGACAATGGGGCTCCACAATTTCCTGCCTCATGCCACTGAAATATCCAACAAAAGCCACGGGCTGTAACAGACAGACTTGGGGCTTGATGGTTTCAGATCTCTCCATGGGGCCAGCAGGAAAATAGGGTTTATTGTAAGGTATCTAAGACTGAAAGTTTCATGTCACCTCAGGAAACTTTTTAAAATACTTTGTGTCTTCAAAGGGGATCTGGAAGTTCAATGAGAGTTTGGAGAAGGCACATTAGACACTGGTCTCAAAGTCTTTTCTCTGTCAGTGCTTTTTAAGATGAATACAAGCCCCGTAATAAATTAATCTCTGTGCATTGTAGTTGGATGAATAGGAAATGAATCCAACAACTACTCCAAAGCCCTGCGGGGTGTGGAAGGACACCACGAGTGGGACTGCAAAGCTCTCTGTCTCTCTGATCAGTCCTTGGGCAGGAATTGCTGAGTCACAAAGCTGGCACTGGGCTGAGCAGGAGGTGCCACCAGAGCAGAACCACAGGCTGGTCTGTCCAGGTGTGTCACTGACCTCACCTGGGTGCTACAGCAATCAGGTGGTTTTTTTTGGGCAGCCTTTTCTTCGGGAATTCCTGCCTGGAAAGGGTCAGGCCTTGGCAGGGGCTGCCCAGGGAGGGTTGGAGTGCCCAGGGCTGGAGGTGCCCAAGGCAGGACTGGCCGTGGCACTCAGAGCTCTGGGCTGGGGGACAAGGTGGGCATCGGGCACAGGGTGGGCTCTGGGGGCTGCCAGGGCTTTGCCAGCCTCAGGGATTCCAGGATTCCATGATCCTTCCGACATCAGTGTGTGCACATCACTGAAGGCTCTTGGGCAGGACTATGTTCAGCAGCAACAGATCCTGACAGCGCCTCAGGGAAGGACCCCTGGAATCCTTTGGGCTGGAACACAGCTCCAAGATCACGGAGCGCAGCCGTGTGTGCCAGAGCTGGCTGTGCCGGCTCCTTCATTTCTCTGCTGGCCCATTTTGGTGACCTCCAGCTCCCGGGAGGGCTCTGGAGCTGAGCTGCCACCACCTGGCTGGGAGGGGGCTTGGCTGCACTGGGTGTTCTCAGTAGGACACCTCAAAGACCATGGTACCATAGAACGTCCAGGGTTGGAAGGGACACACCAGGATCATCCAGTCCAACCCGTGTTTTTAACATGTGTGGTTCCATGATGTGTAACAACGAAGGCTTCCTCAGCTTGGGTGGTGCACCAAGGGAAAAGTAAACCACCCATATTTATAGGCAGTTCTGCAGCTTTTCCATGCTGGGGGAAACCCTGCAGAAGCAGCTGGAGCCTCGTGTCCAGAGAAAGCCCAGGCTGCACGGAGAGTCCACGGCCCTGGGGCAGCTGTGGGAGCCCAAACCACCCTCACCTGCCCCACAGCACGTGTGGGACCTGGTGGGATGAGGCACCTTGTCTTGGGTGCTCCTACAAGGCTGGGCAGGCCTTGGGGCAACCTGGGCTGGTGGGAGGTGTCCCTGCCCATGGCAGGGCTGGCACTGGGTGGGCTGTGAGGTCCTTCCAACCCCAGCCAGTCTGGAATTCTGATTCTTTCTCTCACTGCTTGACTTGATTGCTCTACTGACACCAGCACAAGTCATGCTAATGCAAAGCTGGGAGTGAGTGCAGAGGAAAATCAGATTTCCCAAGTTTGACCATTGTTTTGATGGAATAAATTGCTGTCTCTTTGACTTACTGAAGCAACAGCTGAGAACCAGCTTGTTCTAAGCAGTCTGGTGGGCAGGTGGCATGAGCTATGGAGCAGGTGGCAAATCCAACGCTGGACTCAGCCCCAGCTGGAGTGATCCCTGTGGAGACTCCAGGGGAAGCTGGGCTTATTTTTTTCAGTGATCCATAACCAGTGCTACCCCTTTTGTAACTATGAACCTGTTTCTTCTTGCCTTGCTGCAGATTTACAGTTCTGTAGAATTCTAATAAAATTCATAATCTCATATGTACGTATAAAATACAGCCTTGCCAGTGCACTAACAGGTGTCAGGATCTTGCTGCATAAATGAATTTAAAAAGCCTTTAATACACCCCTTGTGTTTGGAATTTGAACTAGAGAAAAGCAGCAGAACTAGAGGTTTTGGTCATAATCAGTCATAGTGTGGGCAGTGCACACACCATGCTGCTTGCAGAGCCCAACTCCTAAACCACAGTATTTATATCTCATCATTTCAGTAGAATGGGCTTGGGTATTAATTTGATTGGTGGCATCTGAATCCCCCAGGAATGCACCCTTTTCTGTCACAGCAGGGACAGTTTGCAGGGTGACAGGTGGGACTATTGCAGTGTCCCAGAGCCAGCCCTGAGCCACCTCCCATTTCCATGGGGCTCCTGCCCGAGCAGGGATTTGCAATGTCGGGGTGATCTCCTGCTAAAACACAGGAAAAATGGGACATTTGCAACAACTGAGGCCATCCCCAGATTTCTGCCTTGGGCAAGTCAGAGTGACCTTCCCATCCCTGGAGCTAAAGCAGCCTGAGCCCTGCTGGGCAGGCACGGGAGGAGCCAGCAAGGCACCAGGACAGGGAGAGGGGAGAGGGGGAGCAGGCGTGGGGACAGCCAGGCTGGATGGGGCTTGGAGCATCCTGGTCTGGTGGAAAGTGTCCCTGCCCGTGGCAGGAGGTTGCAACTGGATGGTGGTGGATGAGATGGCCATCTAGACATCAAGAGAAGACTCAATTGTCATGGAATCCCAGGATGGTTTGGGTTGGAAGGGACCTTCAAGCCCATGTTGTTCCCATGTGGGAAGGGACATCTTCCACTAGCTCAGGGTGACTCTCCAGCCTGTGGAAGTTAATGCTGGAAGAGCCCAAGTTTGGTTTAATGCTGGAAAGAGAGAAATGATTTGTTCCTGTTTTGGTCCCAGGAGAGGATGGGCAGTCCTGAGTCACCCCCTCGGTGCCGACAGCGCTTCGTGTGACAACGACTGGCACTGCTGGAGCAGCAGGAAACCTGTCCTGGAGGGGAGGGAGGTGAGCATGTCAGCAAGGGGCTGGGCTCAGTCAAACCCTGGGAGTCAAATGTCACTGGGAAATCCACACCAGCACCACACTCCATTTGTTGTGTTTGCAGCTGGGGGCATTGACAGTAACAGTGGAATTGTGCCTGGCTGCCCATCCTGGGATGTTCACCACTGGAATGTAGAGGTGATCACACACCACGCAGGGGGTGCGTTTCACTGATGCAGAATCAGGGCTTGCAGTTTCATCAGTTAGAGCCTGGGTTTGCATTTTCATTAATTAAGAATTGGTTTGGGCATTTTGTGAGTCAAGTATTTGCTGTGTGAACAGAACTTTGCAGCATTCAGAGTAACAGGTGTGGGTGGGAACAGATGCCCAAAGTCAGGGAACAGAAACTGCAAAGCTGGTGAAGCGTGTCTGGAATTGTCTTCAAGAGGTAGGTGGGAAGAGGAAGGAGACCCTGGTGGGATGGGCTGCTCTGGGCAGGACAAGAAGCCTTTGTGGCTGGGAAGTGTCTCCATATGTGACCAGGAGAGCCAGGCTGGCCCTGCTGGTCATTCCGAGAAGCCAGAATTATTCTACTCCAAACCACATCCCCTGAAGCCTTCTATGTGTTGAGTTATTAACTAGATTTGAAACTAAAAATTCTGGCAAAAAGCAGAAACCTGAGATGGAACAAAACTGCCCAGTTTGTCATGGGACTGATTGCTGTCAGTGGAAACAGGATGTCACATTCCAAGGTATTTTCCAAGTGCCATATTCCCAAGTATTTAGCTGTGGATGGGGAAATCTAGATTTTGTCATTGTAAAAAGCCCCCAGACAGAGAGATTTATAACCTGCTGTTTGTACATGGTGTTTTTCTATAAGGCTTTAGGGAAAAGTGAGTGTGGAGAGTGAATGTTTGCCTGGTTGAAATGGCATTTACATGGATAAACATGGCATTTTCCAACGGGGAAGTGATTAATGCCAGGAGAACACAGCCTGTCTTTGCTTACCCACTTTGGATATCCCCAAATATCTCTGGTGGGTCACCCTTGGCTGTGCTCAGTGAGGTCCAAACCTGCTCCATGCTCCTTTTAACACCTTATTTGTCAGTGACAGAAGCATCAATAACACACAAACTGTTGGTTTTGTTATTTTCTCTATAATTATGAGCATTTCATTTTCCCTCCTCCCTGGCAGGATCCTTGGGACAGTCCAACACATGCATTTCAGTCCACTGTGTGTCATAAATTGCTCCCCAAAGCCATTCCCAGGTGCACCTCCTGCTCAGGAGAGTGGAGATAAAGGGGCTGATGGGCCCAGGGAGGGAGGTGGGGGGGGTTCCAGTGTGTGCTTGGATTTCAGGAACCTCTGGTTTGTTGTTCCCATGAAAAGACTTGTTCTAGGGAAGGTGAACCCCAGGGATAATTACCCTGCTCTTTTGCAATGATTGGGGTGTGGGATTCTGTAATGACACTGACAGGATTTCTGTAACTCAATGTTCCACCAGACAAAGGACAGGATAATCACAAGAGGGGGATGGTTTTAAACTGGAAGAGATTGGGTTTACATTAGATATTGAGAAGGAATTGTTCCCTGGGAGGGTGGGCAGGCCCTGGCACAGGGTGCCCAGAGAAGCTGGGGCTGCCCCTGCATCCCTGGAAGTGTCCAAGGCCAGGTTGGACGGGGCTTGGAGCCCCCTGGGCTGGTGGGAGGTGTCCCTGCCCATGGCAGGGGTGGCACTGGGTGGGCTTTGAGGTCCCTTCCTACCCAACCCATTCCATGATTCAGTGATGTGTTTTTGTGGGAATTCAAGCTGGGGAAGAGGGTATTGAAAGGAGATTGCAAGGAGAAGAGTGTCCTGAGATCCCAATCCCCCAGCCCTGCTGGGAGGGGCCAGCCCCGAGCCGAGGGCAGCACTCCCTGCCTTTGCAGCTCCCACTGGAGGAGCTTTGGGCTGGAGATCCCGAGGTCTGGGGGTCTTCCCCCTGCCTGCTGCACGGCCTGCAAGTCTCCAGAGGGTGGGCATTTTGTGTCTACTTTCTTTATAAAACGTTTAATTACTTATTTACCTCATCCCTTAATTAGAGATATTGTTGCCACAGTCTGGACTACTCCTGGCTATGCCTGAGGAATTATCCCTGTGTACACTCCCTGCCTTTAAACCATTAATAATGACAGGATTTATACACCTCTATCAATAACCTGTTGCTCCTCAATCCTTTCACTCTCTGCACTTTGAAGGTTTGGCTCTGCTGAGCAGCCTAATAAAGGGGCACGGGGAAACGGAACTCACTCATTAATAATTTGGGATGTGCTCTGCTCAGCAGCTGAACATCAAGATCCACAGAAAAGTTTTGAGACAGAATCCAAGCTGGCATTTGATTTAATCAGGAGCTGAGACGCTCCAGGGCATCGTATGGGGAGAAAAAGCCCCACGTGCTCGTGCCTGCACGTGGGTTTGTGCAGCACCACAGCGAGAACAGCTCCCTGCAAGGCACTCAGCAGGACCGGGAACTGATGTGAGAGGACTGCAGCTCCGGGAAAGGATTCATAATTGGTTTCCTCAGCCAAAAATCACATGGGTTGCATTTTGTAGTCTGGTTAAAAAGCCTGGCTACCAGTGTGTGGGATCCAGTGGCACCAGGCAGAGCTGCTCGGGGAGAGGGGGATTGGGATGGGATGTGGGGCTTCAGATGGCCTTGGGAGACTTGAGAGGCCAAGGACAGGGGAATGGCTTCCCAGTGCCAGAGGGAAGGGTTACATGGGAATCCAGGGAGGAATTGGTGGCTGGGAGGGTGGGCAGGCCCTGGCACGGGGTGCCCAGAGAAGCTGGGGCTGCCCCTGGATCCCTGGGAGTGTCCAAGGCCAGGTTGGACGGGGCTTGGAGCCCCCTGGGCTGGTGGGAGGGGTCCCTTCCAACCCAAACCAGTCTGGGATGCTCTGATTCTGTTGAGGAAAAGCCATTTTCCTGTGGTGACTTTTCTGTTTAATACTCAAAAGTTTTGTGTTCTTGTAATCAGTGGCTTGAAGTTGTGTTTCTGAGTCAATCATGTAAGGGCTTACTTTAAAAAGCATTTGCCTTCAGAATCTCATCTGAAGTGCCAGCTCTGGCTCCGACGTTCCCCAGCAAGACAACGAGCTGAGAATTACCAAAGCTCTGTGCTTGAGCAGTCCCTGCACTCAGCCCAGGCAGTTATTCTGCACTGTGGTTCAGGAGGAGAGGAATGCTAAATGGAAGGGGTGACCTGAAGGGCAGAGGAAAAGGAGTCTGTTTGTTTAAGGTTAAAAGCAAAATGCTCCCAGTGCTGGTGGCAGCTGTGCCTGGCCAGGATGTGCATCCCTGAAGGACCATCCCGGGCTGGGGGCTCCGCCCCAGGCCTGCCCCATCTTTTCTCTGTCAACCCTGTACCCCAGCTGGAGCAGGTCCTGTGGCTGGAATTAAACATTAATCAGGTATTAGGAAGAGACTCCTGGCTGGCAGGGTGGGCAGGCCCTGGCATAAGTTGGGCAGAGAAGCTGTGGCTGCCCCTGGATCCCTGGAAGTGTCCAAGGCCAGGTTGGATGGGGCTTGGAGCACCCTGGGCTGGTGGGAGGTGTCCCTGCCCATGGCAGGGGTGGCACTGGGTGGGCTTGGAGGTCCCTTCCCACCCAAAGGCTGACTCAGTGCCCCTGAGTTTCAGTGGCACATCCCTACACGTATCAAAACAACCCCAAATGCACCAGGACTGCTCCAAATGCTCCTTCTGGCTGGGCATGTGGACAATTTAAATTGCAGAAGCTGAAGGATTTAAGATTTTAACCCTGCCCATGCTTACCTCCTAGGGAAACCACGGAGCTCATCCCTGTGCTCTGCAGAGGGCTGACTGGCAGTGCCACTGAGCTGGCACTGACCCACGGGCAGGGGTGGAGTGTCCCACCTGCCCATCCTTGTTCCCACCTCCCACCTGTGCCCATTCCCTAATCTTTGGGAATGGCATTTGTTGGACACAGAGGGAAAACATCTGCCATTCCTGTTTGGATCAGCTGCTTTGCACACTGTGCTTTAAATACCTTCCAATGATGTTTTATCTTCCCACTCCAGCTAAATTATTGAAAAACCTGTCAAATAGTTTCACACGTGTTTGGCCTTAATTAAGGAAAGAGGAGTTTTTTAATTGATTTTCATATTATATTACAAGTACAAAGCATTTCCAACAGCCTGTCACAGGGAGTCTGGCACAGGAGAAGCTGAGGCTCTGATTCATTGGCTGTTGTTTCAGCCTGGATCCCTAAGGAAACAGGATGTCTGGGAAAATGTTTGTCCTGGTTAACAAATGTTGAATGCTGTGGATATTTCAGCCAAAGCTGAGCAGGAGATGAAGGATCAAATGCTAACTTCTGGCAGGGTGTGGGTTGGGAGTGTTCCAAAGATACTGGTGTTCCTCTGCCCACAGCATGGCTTGATCCTAAATCCTGCCTTTTTCCTCTCTGAGATCCTGCTCTGCACGACCTGCTGCCAAATGCAGTGCCCAGAGAAGCTGTGGCTGCCCCATCCCTGGAAGTGTCCAATTAACAGGAGTTCACTTACAGGCTCTCTCTGTTCCCTGGCAAATGTCGCAGTGCTCTGTGGGAGCTGTAACCACGGTGTACTGTGATCAACAGATGCTAATCAGGCAGTTCTGAGTTTTCCAGATCCAAAACGGGTCCTGAGTCTCGTGGCATCTTTAGAAAAACTGCTGCAATAATCTTTAAGTCTCTACCAGCAGCCAGGGAGGATTTGTGGCATTTAAAGCTTCTCCCCAGTGGCTGAGCCATCCACTCAAAATTCAGAGCAAAGCAGAGCTCCCTTACCAGAAACCAGGGTGGAAAGGTACAGGGTCAGTAATCATGGAATCTTGGAATGGTTTGGGTTGGAAGGGACCTCAAAGCCCACCCAGTGCCACCCCTGCCATGGGCAGGGACATCTCTCACCAGCCCAGGGTGCTCCAAGCCTCATCCAACCTGGCCTTGGACACTCCCAGGGATCCAGGGGCAGCCCCAGCTTCTCTGGGCACCCTGTGCCAGGGCCTG
>JAWWEW010000165.1:62416250-62431912 GCA_035583185.1 Anabacerthia variegaticeps
CCCTGGGCTGGTGGGAGGTGTCCCTGCCCATGGCAGGGGTGGCACTGGGTGGGCTGTGAGGTCCCTTCCAACCCAAATCACTCTGGGATTCTATTTAGGAAGCTCCACTGGCATCAGGTGGTACATAAAGAGGGGACTTGCCTTGTCGTGCTAATAAAATTTACAATAGGATTTCTACAACTACCTAAAATACAAGCACAAATCTCACAATCATAATTGTCACTAAAAGGAAGGAACTAGCACTCACTTGACTTTCTAAGGATCCTTTTCTGCTCCTGAAAGGAAGCACTGTGGTGGCTGCTGCATGTAACTGAGCAAAACAAATTTCCTTTACTTGTGATGATTTAGGCAAAAGCTGAGCTGAGTTTTTAAGAAACCATGAGACACTAAGTTAGCACTAGAGAGAAGGAGTAAATTGTGGGTTGAACGGGGGGGAGGGGGGGGTTGTGCTTTTTCATGAGGAATGAAGCAAATGAAGCCATACCAGCTGCACAGAGTCAGGGGACACAAACCAGTCAGACATGCAACAAGTAGTGTGAACTCTAAACACAGCCATTTCTTGCCATTGCTGTTTTAACCTTTCCATGTTCTCCTTCTCTTTCCTTTCCAGCTCCCTGGACACACACCTACCTAGGGTCTGTGGCCCTGGGCTCTCCTCCTGCAGGGGAATTCTGTGGGGCAGCTGCAAGCACGGGATCCCTGTCTGCTCCCTGAACTGGGCTGCTCATTAGCACATACGTCTCCTGTAAGAAGCCCAAAGATTTGAATTATTCTAAAACGTTGCAAAAGAGCAAACAGTACCCCAAAACAGCCAACATAACTGCTTTTTGGGGCTTTTAAAATGCAGCTCTTTGTGATTAGCAGGCCCAGACTGAAGAAGTTTCTCCCCCAGAACTGAATCTTTAACTTTGCTACTGGGACTGATTTAAGTGTCAGCCCCAGCTGATCCCACCGTGGCTGCTCCTTGGCAGGGAGTGCTGGGTGTCCCTGGGATTTTAAATCACTACATATTATTTATGCATCATTCTGTATTTTTTAATGTACTATTCAAGTGACTTGCCTTGTTTCTCACTTGAACTTTGAAACCTTCCTACTGAATCTGGCAGCCTGCCCAGGCTCCCGGAGCTCTGATTAACCTAATTAACAGTTCTAGCCTGGATTTATGGCTCTTTTTCAGGCCCCGCCACCAGTTACCCTCGGGTCGGGCCCGGCTGCTGCTCAGGCCCCTCACACCTCGCTGTTATTTATTTATTTACGTATTGCACAGTCCCCTCAGAGTCCGGCACTGCCCCCTCAGGGCCCGTTCCCGCCCCTCATTCCAGGTACGGCCCCCTCAGGGCCCGGTACCGCCCTCACTTTCATTCCCCGTTCCCGCCCTCACTTTCATTCCCGTTCCCGCCCCCAGTCCCGCCCTCACTTTCATTCCCATTCCCGCCCTCACTTTCATCCCCCGTTCCCGCCCCCTCAGCTCCAACGGTCGCAGAGCCCGCCCCCGGCGTGGCCCGAACCACCGCCACGGCCGGGGGGGATCCCCGTGCTGGGCCGTTCCCGCCGCCGCTGCCGCCCTCTGGCCTCGCCCACCGCGCACCCCCCCCGTGCCGCGGAGATGGTCGCGGCTTCCGCCGCGCGCTGCGCGCCGTGCCGCTCGAACCGCGCGGGCCGCGCTGAGGGGGCTGAGGGAGCCGAGAGAGCTCAGGGGGCTGAGGGTGCCGCGGGCGCCGTGCCCGCCATGCTGCGCGCCCGCCGGGCCGCGCCGCCGGTGCGGTCGGTGCCGCTGAGCAGCCTCCCCGCCGGGGCGCTGACGCCGCTCAAGGAGCTGCTGCGGGCCCAGGATCGCGGCCGGGCCGGGCCCGGGGCTCGGGCCGCCCCGCAGCCCCTCGAGCGGCCCCCCAAGCGCCGCGCCCCGGAGCCGCCCGCGCTGGAGTCGCCGGCCAAGATCTTCCTGCGCATGAAGGAGCGGGCGAAGCAGCGGCGGGACGGCCCCACGGACGGGATCCTGAGCCCCGGCCCCGCAGAGGCGCCCCGGGCCCCCGACCCCGGGGAGGTGATCCCGAACCCCAGCACCACCGATGTGATCCTGACCCCTGGCACCACAGAGGCGATCCCGAATCCCAGCACCTGGGATGTGATCCTGACCCCCGGCGGCACCACACAGCTCCGCGGCACCGGGAGGGGTGAGTGACCCCCAGACAATGCTTTGTGTGCCTTCAAAGCACTTGGACTAGAAAGCACAGAGCTGTAAACCTGGGCTGACTCAGTTCGTGGAACTCTCGGGCAGCTGGTGCTGCACTGACAGCCCTCACGGGCGCATTTGCATGAGTCTCTCAGGGATTTGCTTACACCAGTCCAGGAGCCCGAATGACGGGAATTAGTGACAGCTCCTTTTCCAGAACAGTTTTGGTTATTCTGGAACACACCCGAGTCACCTGTTGACAGGGGAGAACTCTCAGTGCTCTGCCAATTGCTCTGAATCCTTCCTGCTTGGAAGGGCCACGGAGAGGGCAAACCCTGCAGAGCTCCAGGAGGCAGCAGAACAGAGCCTGGGCACACCTGGGAAACAGTGGTCTTTCCATGGGTTTTCTGAGAGAGCTGTCCCGGGGATGAACATTATCCCTCTCTGTCCTGTTCATGGCTCGTTCAGGGCCTGCAAAGATCAGCCGCTGCATCTTGTTTAGTGAAAAACTTTGGCACCAGCACTGGTTGCCCCCCAGATGGATGGGCTTAAAAAAAGAAAGGGTCAGTGGTGGGGGTTTTAGTGCTGAAATTTGTCTGTAGCACAGCTGATTTCTCTTTCCACTCCTTATCATAGAGGTGTCCCTCCTGGTCTGTTTCCTCTCCCTCTGCTTCAGTCTGGCTCTACCTGCTCCCTCCATTGTGTTTGTGAGTGGGATTGATCCATTGCAATGCCTGCAAAACTGCTTTATAACTAAAAAACTATAAAAACAAACAATTGCTTTAACTATTCCCTGCTGCCAGTCCATAAGGATTCATGGAAAACTTGCGTGGGGTGTGAAGTCCCACTGTGGTATTTCCCTGATGGCTTTTCCAGTGCAACTTTTGTTTTTCCATTGGAGACACAGGGAGATCCAGGGCACCCTCAGGGAGTTTGCAGGGGATGTGAAGCTGAGTGTAACCCTTTCTTACAGGGAAGGTGGGCAGGCCCTGGCACAGGGTGCCCAGAGAAGCTGGGGCTGCCCCTGGATCCCTGGAAGTGTCCAAGGCCAGGCTGGACGGGGCTTGGAGCACCCTGGGCTGGTGGGAGGTGCCCACTGGGTGGGCTTTGAGGTTCCTTCCCACCCAAACCGTTCTGGGATTTTGTGGGGGTTTTTCAAAGCATGTCCAAAAGTGCTATTCCTCCCCCATGGCGATGTTTCTCTTCCGTCCTCTCAGTGGTTTGTGTGTGGTTGTTTTGCAGGGTCACTTGGCCCATGGGTCCCTCAGGCCCCACCTGCTGCAGAGCCCCCCAAGCGGGAAACCCCCCAGAAGTTCTTCCTGCGCATCAAGCAGAAACTGCAGCAGCAAAAAGGTACTTGGGACTGCTCTGGAGAACACTTCACTACCTTCCTGAGTCATAGAAGCAAGGAACTGTTGAGGTTGGAAAAGCCTCCTGAGCCCATGGAGTCCAACCATCCCCCAGCACTGCCAAGGCCACCACTGGCCCATGTTCCCAAGTGCCACATCCACAGGGCTGTTAAACCCCCCTGGGATGGGGACTCTACCACAAGCCCATTCCAGTGTAAATGTCATTAACTTCTTTGTTATTCCTTTTTATTTTTTTTAATAAGGTGCACATCCAACACCTTCAAACCCCATCCAGCAGAATATCCCATCTTCTACAGCTACAGAGAAGCCTCTAGTCAAACCTGCCCATGCTGAGCAGCTGAGGAACAAGCCTCCAGAGGATGAGGACTCTGATAAGGATGATGTGGATGTTTTCCTTGTGGAACCAATAGATGCTGATGGTGAAGTGTCTGAAAATACAGTGACTGATTTTGTGAATGTAAATTCCACCCCTTCGAAAAATGAGGATGGGGTAAAAGGAAAACGGGGAAACAGAGAAGCAAAACATGCAGAGCTTCCTCAAGACAGAAGAGAGTTGCAGCCCACTAAAAAAGAAGCTGCTCTGGGAGTGGAAAAGACACTGGAGAGTAATTCCCAGAAGCCCTCACAGCACCTGTGTAGCATTATTAGTCCCACAGTCCACATCCCAAGGAAGCAGAAGCTGACAGAAGATCCTGAGGTCCCTTTGGATAAACTTGATACCAGTCAACCTGCTGGCAAAGCAGACAAAGAGGTGGGAGAAATTAATCCTTTAGGGAAAGGATAAATTCCTCTGGGCTGCATGTAGCTCATACTTGTGATTTTTTTTGTCAAAAGCAAGGAGCACTCAGAAAAGAAAAAAACATTATTTCATTAGATTTTACTGGTAAATTCTCCCATCAAAAGGATTTCTTTTTTTTCTGTACTCCAAGATGTCAAATGTTCAGGTTTTGGGGGGGGATCTGTAAAAGAAGCCCTTTTGTTTTAGTGTCCACAAGCCACAGTGTGGGCTGAAAGGGTTCCATATGTTTGTTCCAGCTCTTGGCTGCCTACTCAAATCCAGGGAGGAGAGACCTTTCCCTCCTGTAGGCTGGGGATGAATCTGCCCAGCTGATGAGGAGGTAAAAGGCTGAACATATGGGCTCCTGTTGAATCAAGTGGGACCAGAATGTTTTCCTAGGAAAGCAGTCTGCAGCCTGGCAGTGCTCCCACCTTTCCAAATAACTCTCCAGGAAAGCAATGCATTTGGAAGCGTGCTGCATCCCTGGGACTCCCTAGGAACCCGGCACAAGCATACCTGCCCAAGGCTTGAGTTCCCCTTGTTCCTGGGAAAATCTGGGATTACAGTCCCTTCAACTTAAGCAAGTGAATGGTTCTGTTCTCCCTTACGTGGCCAAGTGTGTCTGATGTGTTTCCTGTACTAAAAAACAATTCACCCTCATGGTGAGCTTTGACTGAGATAAGGATCAGGTGTCCTTTAATAGTCAGGACTGGTAGCCAAGTAGAAGATGCTGAGAGAAGTTGTTATTGGATCTGAGCACTGGGGAGGTGTTGGCTAGTAAATACAATTTTAAATGCTTTGTTTTCTTTTTTCCTGTAACAGAAAAGCATCTGCCTGAGCAGCTGGAGGATTAAAGTGATGGATGGTAACACAGCAATTTGTGTGGAAGGAAAGCGGAAGTAAGAACCAGTTTTGTGGTTGAAATGCAGTGTAAGACAGGCTGCTTTGGTGCAGCCCAGGGCACCAAACAGGAAGTGATGGTGTAGTTTTTGAACTGTTTAAAACAAGGAAGAGACCCACTCTTTGGTGTGGGCAAGAACTGGAGTGCCAGTACAGGGAGCTACTGGTTAAATCATTTCAGAGTCTGCTCCTGAGATACTCAGCTGAAGAGGAGGAAATCACAGTGTCTGAATAGCTCTGAATGGTTTGGGCTGGCAGGGACCTTGAAGCCCATCCCATCCCACCCCTGCCGTGGCAGGGACACCTCCCACTAGCGCAGGGTGCTCCAAGCCCCGTCCAGCCTCACACCAGGCAGAGCTGCAGTGCTGAGTGGCTGGAGCCCTTCAGTCCCTCCTGCTTCTGCAGCCTCGGGTCCAGCGCGTGTTCCCTGCAACGCTGGCAGCAGTGGCAGGTTCAGTTTGTCTCCTGCCCAAGTATCAGACAAGGCCAGAGCTGTTTCTGTTCCAGGCTAGGAAAGGAAACAGCACAGAGCACATCCCCTGTCCCTCAGGAAATATGTATCACTGCCACTCCCTTGTGGAATATCTGTTCCAGACTGAAACCCCCTCTCTTAGGTAAAGAATATTTTATATTTCTGTTCTTCATGCTCTTTCTTTTCCCAGGGACATGCAGTGCCTGCTGTGGCACAGCAATGCTATCACAGAGCGTGTGGCTCACAACCAGGTGAGGACATCCTCGGGCAGTGTGTACGTGCTGCAGGGCAGGATAGACTCAGCTACCATGAAGAAACAAGGTGAGCTCATGGTTCTTAAGGGAACACTGCAGGCTGCTGCAGGTGGGTGGGGGGTGTGTGCAGTCCGAAAGGAAATGGAACTTACATGCACAGTTAGGCTGGGCTTTATCCCATTTTCCTTGTTCCATGTGCTCCTCCGTCATGTTCTCTAGTAATGATCTGCATGTTAGTGCTTACAGGCAGCTCTGGGGACACAGAGATCAGCTGAGGCATAGATGGAATAAATACTTAGAATCGCAGTATCTCCTGAGCTGGAAGGGACCCACAAGGACCATCCAGTCCAACCCCTGGCCCTGCACAGACACCCCAACAATCCCCCCCTCTGCCCCAGAGGATCATCCAAACCCTGCTGGAGCTCTGGCAGCCTTGGGGCCGTGCCCACTGCCCTGGGGAGCCTGGTCAGTGCCCACCACCCTCTGGGGGAAGGACCTTTCCCTGAGATCCCATCTGACCCTGCCCTGGCACAGCTCCAGCCCTTCCCTTGGCATTACCCTTAACACAGGTGTGCACGAGTGTGTGATCCCAGTTTTCAGTGGAACACACCTGCACTCTGCTCTTTCAGGACCAGAGATGTGTCTGTGGCTTCAGTGTTTCCTTCTCAATTCCTGGGATACCTGTTGATAAGCACCTGACCTGGCTGCTCAGTGTTTTTATGAGTTCCTCTGCTAAATACTTATATTTGCTTCTATTTTAATATTCTGAGAAGGAGAAGTAACAGCAAGAGGCTTGTGAGCAGAGTGGCTCAAGTGCTGCAGAGGTTTCCTAAGCCAAGAGTGAATGGACTGTGCTGAGATGGAACTGGCTGGGTCAGTTCCTCTCATCCTAGACTGACTGTGCTTGTCCTGGGTATTTCTTCTGCCCTTCAGGAATAAGAGTCTTGCTCAGCTGTTGTTGATGCCCCTTCTGTTCCCCCCAGGCTTTCCATACCGCTTCATCAAACAGTTCGCCTTTGGGTTTTCCAGGAGGTGGAAGGAATATGTCCAGGAGTTCCTTGAGGAAAGGAGAAGGTAATTTCTTTGGAGGTTCTGTCCATTGCAATGTTCTTTTAAGTATTCATTGAGATTTTGCTTTTTAAGAATATTATACCTGAGGAAGGTAAAGGTTGGAGATGTGTGTGTGAAGCCACTGCCCTGCTGTGCCACTGGGCTTCTGCCCACATGAAGGCTTCCCCTTTACACTGTTTGTTAAGGAACAGCTTTTTCAGGTGTTTATTTGCTCCTTTCTTAAACTCCAAATGGTTAGGAAAGAACAAAAACAAAACAGTGGTGTGGATGAAGACAACAGGGACTCTGTGGTGGAAGCTGATGTGCTGGAAACCACAGGAGACTCAAGGAAGAAATCTGAAAGGAGGAACACCACCTACGAAGTATTGCCAAGGAAGGATGAAAACACTTGTGAGTGTTTAATTATCATTTGCTTTGGAAAAGACAACTGGGGGTGGATGGGATGGATTGTGGAAGAGTTCATTATGATGGTTTTGTTTCCAAGGAATTGCTGTAAAGACACAACCTCTTAAGCCACCTGGTTTTGCTCAGCCTTAGAGAGCAGTGCCAGCTTTGTCGTGGACACTGACAGCTTTGGGGTCTCTGTCCAGTGGGGCTTTGGCCAAACTCCCTTGTGCTGTTTGTTAATGCTGCAATCAGATTTCCTTGGGAGCACTAAGAAAGCACTTTCATTTTTTTCTCATCACTCCCATTGATGTTGCTCTCATCATTCATGTTTATTTTTCACTCTCCTGTCTCTCAATGAGGAGCTGCCCAGTGCGACAGCTTCTCTCCCCTTCCCTCAATGACTTGCACCATATTTATAACCTTCTAAGCAAAGTAAAAGTAAAACTTCCCAATAGTAAGGTTTATAATCTTATGAGGATGGTTCCTTCAGTCCTGTTATTTCTAATCAGAGCACTTTCCAAAGAGCAGCTCGGGGGGTAAGTTTGCCATTTTCCATGTAGTCTGGTTTAACTCCCACGGTGCTGTGGTGCTTTGAAGTGTGCACTGCTGCCTTTCCCAAGCCCTGCCCAGGCTCCAGTTGCTGTTTGCCCTGTTTGCAGACACCACCCCCCGGCACCCCCCCGCCCACGACCCCAGCAGGGTGTACACCCGCAGCGGGCGCCTCATCAAACCCCCACTGAGCTACTGGTGTGGCCAGAGGGCCTTTGTGGATCAGAATCTCAACGTGACCATAGAGGAAGGTGGAGTGGATTACCTGAGCCTGGTAGGAGCCCTTTGCCTGTTGGTGCTGAAGTGTAGCTCATTTGTAGGGGATAAACTCGGCAAGGGGTGTCACAGAATGAGTGCAGCTCTTGGGAGTACCTGAGGAGGAAGGAAATCCTGGGGGCACAATAAAAACAATGCCAGACAAACAAAATTGCCTCATCTCTGTATTAGCAGGTAGTTGTCTGTAAAATGGGGAGAATGGCAGATCGGTTCCGGAAAAAGAATTGGGTTTTTGGACAGATAAATGTTCATAGGCAGGAAGGTGGTGAGGTCCCACCTCAGATCTTGGGTTCAGCTCTGGGCCCCTCAGACAAGGGAGACACTGAGTGTGCAGGGAAGGGAGTGGAGCTGGGAGGGGCTGGAGCAGCTGAGGGAGCTGGGGGGGCTCAGCCTGGAGAAAAGGAGATTAAATGAGTTTTAGATTAAATTGTTTTCTTTTGAAGATGCTTAGCAGTGAAAAATCACAAGCCACCAGTTCCTTTGTTAAGAAGAATAAACCAAAGGAAGTCATGAAGACAACAAAGGAAATGCCAAAAAGCCAAAATAAAGGTAAAAACTTTTTTTTCCCTATTTTCAAGTTATTGCTGGAATCAGTGGGCTTGTGAGTTGGGTGGTGGAGCAGTGGGATGGGGCCTGTTAATGCAAAGAGATTTTTTAGGTCTTTTAATGGTCAATTGCTTTTTCTGTGAAGAATCCAGAGTAGCATTGATGTATAGTTTTACAGCTCCAAATACCATCTATATTTGTAAAACTATTCTTTAATTGCATATTTGGAACACACACATTTCTTTCTGCAGATTGAAACGAAGGGATTAGGATTTTTTCGAGTTTGCCAATCCAGTGACTTGGGGGTCTGGCTTTGCTTTTTAGTATGGATAAAATAAATGAAATGCCTGTGTAGGCATAAGAAAAAGTCTCTTAACAGAGTTTTTAATAAAAATTGTTGTCAGTAAAATTTGGGCAGTAATAGAACCCTGAAAACCATGTAAAACATCAGGCAGAAGTTTCTCTCCTAAAGCAGCTGGAATGTTTCCTGCAGAAGAGCTCTGTGGAGCAGGAGCAGCTTTTGGGAGGTGTTTGGTATTGTCCCTGACAGCCCTTAGGGCAGCTCTGAGCGTGCAGTTCCCTGGCAGGGAAGGCTGTGGCAGGGGCTGCAGTGCCGGGAGCGCGGCCACGGCTCCGCCTGCCCCGGGGCTCACACGGCATTCTCTCTTCCAGGGAGAGGCAGCGAGGGGAGAGGCGGCTCCAGACGGGCCCCCGAGGCCGCGGGGAGCAGGGAGGGCCCGCGCTCCCTCCCTGCGGGGCGTGGAAGTGACCCTGGAGGCAGCGCCAGGAGAAGGAAAGCACAGCCTCCTCGCAGGGGGGCCTCCTCCAGTGCCAAAGTGCCCAGCAAGCACAGCACCAGGAGCGCAGGGATGGCAAAGGAAAGGCGAGGGGCAGACTCTGGAGAACTGCCCATCTATGAGCGGCATTCCAGGTATTCCCTACGGTCAGCCAAGCCATCTTTTCCAGACAAGCATTTCACAGAGGAATCTTCAGACAAAGACGAGGGAGAGGAATCCAGTGAGGATATCCCACTGCTTATCAAAAGGAAAAATAAATCTGTATTAAAACCAGAGCCTCAAAACTGGAAGTCTTGCTCTGACTCAAAAAGGCCCTGGGCCGATGCAAAGAAGGCGTCAGGTGGGCCAAGGACACAGAAAGCTTCCCGGGATGTGCCGGAGAAGCCAGGTGGGCCCAAGTCCAGCAATGGGTCTTGGATCCCCGCGGAAGGAGACACGTCTTCTGGTGAGTCCCCTGCCTCCCGTGTGCCTCGGAGGGCCCTGAGGACACGGAGCAGCCTCAGAACCAGCCTGAGGTACCAGCTGGATTCTGACACAGAGCCCGAAACCAGCGAGAAGGAACTTCATGTCAAAGACAGGAACGTGAAAGTCCCTGGGGAAAAGGCACGCAGTGGAGCTGCCAGCACTGCCATTCCTTCAGCAGCGAAACCCAGAGAACGTGAGACGGGGAACAGGCAGAAGCCTCTGGAATGTTTTCCCAGGCCAGCTGATGGTTGGTCTGAGAAGGAATTACAGAAGCTTTACAGGCAAGGAGTCACTCTCTGTTAAGAGGGAAAAGTTTCCCTCAGGTATCAGGAAGGTTTGGATGGTCTGGATTGGGGTTTTCCAGATCCAGTCTCTTCCGTGTGATTTTCAAGGTTTCCTTTATGTTTTATTTCCCTATTCTTCACAAATTAAACATTAGTTTAAGTAAAGGAGACAGCTGGGTATTTTCTAAACTAACTGGAGATGTGTGAGCCTGCAGCAGCCCCTGCCACAGTCATCAATGTGAAGGGAGAGGGGAACTGAGATTAGGCAAAATTTGGTGAATCTACTCCTCTACTGGTTTGCAAAACCATGTATTTAATCTTGTTAAAAATAATGAGTAAAATTGAAAACTTTAAGTAAATAATATGGTAAAAGTATTCACATGCATGATATAGAACGTATGTTGGAGGGGGCAAGTTCTGTCCCCAGACTGGAGTGACATGTTTAACATGTCCTGTTTATGTCAGCAAGGTCAGTAAAGAGGAGATTCACTGAAAGAATGTTTAATTAATCCATCATCCAAGTACTTAAATCACTGGGCAGTACTTAATACACACACTGAGTATAAAATGGCCATGTTTGGGTTTGTTTCCTCTAGATGAGCAACCTGAGAGGCAGCAGGTCAGGTCTCAGGGCGGGGGGACCTGCTGCAAGTGAAGAAGAAAACGATCTTGTAACACCCCTGTCAGCTTAAGGGGTTCCCATAAACCTGCATGTTCTAAAGTGTCTGGATAAAACACCGCAGGATCCCAGACTGGTTTGGGTGGGAAGGACCTCCAAGCCCACCCAGTGCCACCCCTGCCATGGGCAGGGACACCTCCCACCAGCCCAGGGTGCTCCAAGCCCCGTCCAGCCTGGCCTTGGACACTCCCAGGGATCCAGGGGCAGCCCCAGGTGCTGTGGGCAGCAGGAGAGGAGAGCCCAGAGTGCTGGGTGCCCCCAGGGCCCTCCCGGGATGGTACTGGGGTGCTCAGGGGGCTGTGACTGTGCTCTCTCGGCAGGGCCATCGCCATGTTCCCCAAGCACAGGAGCGGCTTCTGGCAGGAGGTGGCCATGGCCGTGGGGTCGCGCTCCGCCGAGGAATGCCACGGCAGGTACCTGGAGGAACAGCAGGCCAAAGGCTCCAAACCACAGGCCAAGAAGGTCAAGGCAGGAAAACCTGCCCAGAAAGGTATTGCCATATTGTTTCTGGGGATTTGGGGGTTGTTAAATAATGTTCATTGAGACATTGAGGGGCTGGAGCCTGTCCAGAGAAGGGGAAGGAGCTGAGGAAGGGGCAGCTGGGGGGGCTCAGCCTGGAGAAAAGGGCTCGGGGACCTTCTCACTCTCTGCAGCTCCCTGAAGTAACAATAAGAGAAATGTCACTTTTGGAGGTTTTTAGTTTTTGGGACGATGGGGGATATCTTGAGAGGCTCTTGGAGGCCCAGTAGGATAAACTTCATCTGATCATTCCCTGAGCCTCACTGGAGGGTGCTAAAGGTGTGTCTGTGCAGCAGAGCCCTTGTTGGAGCACCTGCTGCCTCCTGACACAGCAGTAAATCTGTGGGTTTGCTCTCTGGAAGGCAGACGTGAGCACAGCTCTGTCACAATTGTAATGAACCAGCTGGAGTGGGACATGGCAGTGGCTGTGGGAGGCTCTAGAGTGACCTTCCCCTAAGGATGGAGTAGGGAAATTCCTTTGGAGTGCAGAAATGGTGTAAGGATTCAAAGGATCCCAAAGAAGCTGTTGGAGGTTTGCCCAGAGGACGGGCTGGGCTCTGCCCTCGATGGCAGTGGGTGACTGTGCTGGTTGTGCAGACAAGGAGCTGGTGATCACTGCCAGGGTGGGAACCCTCAAGCGGAAGCAGCAGATGAGGGAGTTCCTGGAGCACCTGCCCAAGGACAACCACGACGACGTTTTCACCGCGACGCCCTTCCAGAACAGGAGAGTCAAGGTAGACTTGGGAAAGCAGCACAGGAAGGTGGGGGGGTGTCTGTCTGTCTGTGTGTTTGTCCTGGTGGGTGTGGGACCAATCTGGTCTACTTCTGCCAATAGCATCTTGTGGATTTGGGGGAAGAGGCTTCTTTCCTTGTTATGCTGTTGTAATCCTTGCTGTGGAGAAGCACTAGGAGCTCTCTAGGTGTTAGTTAGGGCTCTGTTTTCACTTGGCACTTTCTAAGGGAGAGAATAATTCATCCTCCCCCTGCAGAGAATTTTGGGGGTATTTCTTGCTGCTCCTCGGGGGGACTCCTTTGTGGCAGCAGAGCATTCCTGGCCCTGGCACACATCCAGCCATGGCTCACTGGGAAGTCAGATCTCAGCAGAGTTGCCTTCCCCATGTGCTGTAACTGGCAGTGGGAGACAGAGGAATCCCTGGGAGTAGGAAGAGCAACTGGCCGTGAGGAACTTGATGCTTCCATGTGTAAGGCACCCTGGTTTTGCAGTGGGATTCTCCAGAGATGACACTCTGGGTGTCATACAATTTCAGCCAGTGGTTCCAAAAGGGTTCCTTTTCTTTTTCCCTCCAAATGCATTCTGCCTGGCTTGTGCTGGGCAAAAGAGCCTGGCCTCCTTCTGTAGTGTGCAATGGCACCTCCAGAGAGAAATCCTGCCAATGTGGGAGTCAGGAGTGGATTGCCCCTCCCTGAGCCAGCCCAGCCCTGCCTTGAGCCCAGGCAGACTCCTCCCATCTGCAATTTCCTGAGCTGAATCCTTTGCTGTGTTAAGAACAATCACCTGTCTGTTCTGAACTTGCATTTGCTGACTTTGTCCTCCTCTCCTCACGGACCCCGTCCTGTCTCTGCTCTCAGTTGCATCTCTCCCCCACTCAAGACCTCTGTTCTTTAGATCATCTGCTCCTGCTCCTCTCTGAACCTTTCCAGTGTTCCTCTCTCTTCCAAATGGGAGGACCAGAAGTTCCTCAGGTTCTGATTAGTCCTGGTCAGCTTTCAGCTTGGAGTTTTAATCAGAACTTATTTTCTGAGTGTGTGGTGGCATCAGGTCAGCCAAGTGCTGGGCAGCACCAGGAGCAGGACAAGGGTGGTTTGGCCCCTGTACCTGTGCCATGTCCCTGCCCTCGGGGCTGGGGCTGTCTCTGTAGGGACAGCGTGGAGTTTCATCCACAGGAGTGAGGAAGGGACAGAGGGACTGTTGAGGAGAGTGGAGAGGCCATGCTGTGTCTGTGTGGGGACAGGGACAGCCCTGGCTCATGTCCCTGATGGCTCTGGAGTGGCTTTGCAGTTGCCAGCACTTTGGGACGATGACAACGAGGACTTTGCCCTGACGGAGCTCCCGCTGACCCCCAACTCCGCCGTGCTCCCGCTGGACAAAACCCCGCAGTGCGAGCACATCAGCCCGGGGATGCTGGTGCCCGTCAACAGGTAGGAGGAGCCTGGCTGCCAGCCCGGCCCCCAGGCCGTGGTTTGAATCCCTCTGGCCCCGCGTGCTGGTGGAGCTGCCCCAGCCAGTGTGGGGATGGCACAGCCCTGAGTCTGAGCCTGCTAACCCAGAGCTTTGGGCTCTGCTGAACTCCCTGACATCATCTGGAAACCTGGAGCCAGTGGAGTTTTGGCTGAGGGACGGGAGCTCCGTGTGGGAAGGGGATGAAGCCTTGTCTGGCCCTTCCATTGGGATTTCTAACCCAGCTGCTCTGGTCTGTGCTCCCCAAGCAGCCGTTGTCTTTAACCCCCTTTTCCCTGGCCATGCCCATTCCCTGAGCAGGAGCTGGGTGTGATGCTGTGGCTGCACCCAGCGGGTTCCATGACCCAGCCACACTGACCTGCTTCTTTGCACCCCCAGGAAAGACTTGGACAGGCACGTGTTCCGGATGCAGAAGAACACGCAGGGCAGCAGAGGCACCTGGCACAAGGTCCAGAAGTCGGTAATGCTGCTTCCCTCCAATACTGCCCACTTCTCCCTTAGCTGGGCACAGTTGGGCCTGCAGGAGAAAGAATCCCAGGAGAGAAGGCAGGAACCCCCCTCAGCTTCCTCCCAGACCCTTGGGGTTTGTCTCTACTGCTACGGAGAAAAGTCCCTTTTGTTAGAAAGGAGCTGCTTATTGTCAGTTTTAAATCCATTGCTTTTTGTCAGGATTTGTAACTGGGTTGGAATTCTGTGGTGTTTTAGGTTCCTGTTACATGTTCTGAATAGTGGGAAAAAGAAATAACCCCAGAGTATGCAGAGTTGGAAGGGACCCCTGGGATCATGGAGCCCAGCTCCAATACTGACATAACAATAGTCACCTTGTACCCTCCTCCCTGCATTTGGGTGTCCCTCCTGCACTATCCTAGGTCTTGTGGGTTCTCTGGCTTTTCCATGAAAAGCTGCAATCCCTGGAGCAGAAATATGGCTTGTGCCCCTGGTTCAGAGGGAGCAGTTGTGGTAGCTGAGCAGTTTAGATTTGGGGAAAATCCAGCGCAGAGCTCCAGTGTTTCCATCCTGGAGCCTGGGCTGAGCCCCCGTCCTTCCCCCCAGGCCGGAGCCGTGCTCGGGACACCGGCTTCCCGCAGAGCCAAGCCCAGCCTGGAGAACAGTGAGTATCCTGCTCCTCCTCCTGCCCCAGCTCCTCCCCTTCCTTCTCCCGTCCCTGCCTCGCTGGGTGCCCACTGTGGTTCCCTTCTGCCCGCTCTGCCCACACGGGCACACACTGACACTGCCCCCTTCTCCCCGCAGACGCGGCACAGGCCCCGGAGGTGGGGGCGCTCTTTGGGGCTGAGCCCCCAGTCTCGTCCGAGGAGGAGCAGGATTCCTATTTTTCCATGTGATGAGCTTGGTGGATGTGTTGGTTCAGCACTGCAGTGCCTTGTTCAGCCACCCCTCCAGGAGGGAATGGCTGCAATGATAAGACTGATTTGGAAAACCTTTCCTGATCTCGTTTTTATGTGGTTTTAACCCCATTCCCACCTTGCTGGCAATGTTTGGCTTTTCCATGTGTACAAAGTGGCACCTCCTTGCCCAGGCTTCTCCTCCCCTGGGAAAGAGAAATGTACACAGATACCAGTGATGGGCAAGGTCTGATTCATTTTAAGATAAAATATCTTCTGGGATATGAATGTACAGTAAACTCAGGTAAAACCTGTAAGTAACTGAAATGGGTTTTTAACATGTTCTAGGGAGAGTTGGAATTTTTACATTTTTTTAATGTAATAAACAAGATGAGCTTATTTTACTCATGGATCAGTTGGACTTTGTGAGGCAGCGGAATGCATGAGCTGTCCAGCTTGGGTTGGGGCCTGCAAGGCTTCATCCCCTTCTTTTGAAGGGAATGGTTTGGGTTGCAACCTCACAGCCCCCCCAGTGCCACCCCTGCCATGGGCAGGGACACCTCCCACCAGCCCAGGGGGCTCCAAGCCCCGTCCAGCCT
>JAWWEW010000165.1:62455930-62486723 GCA_035583185.1 Anabacerthia variegaticeps
CCCCAGGGCAGTGGGCACGGCCCCAAGGCTGCCAGAGCTCCAGCAGGGTTTGGATGATCCTCTGGGGCACAGGGGGGGATTGTTGGGGTGTCTGTGCAGGGCCAGGGGTTGGACTGGATGGTCCCTGGGGGTCACTGAAGCCATGAGTTAAGAAAATACACCTTTCCTGATCCCAGTGCTCCCAGCCAGGCTGGTCCTGTGCAGGCAGGGCCCTCCAGTCCCAGCCAACAGGAGGCATGGGCTCACAAACTGAAGGATAACACTCCCCAAAGGACTTTAATTAGTTGTAATCCCTATTCTGTGCATTAGTATGGAAGAAAAAAATATAATCCCCCATTTATCAATAAAGTGATCTAAAAATAAAGTTAACTTTTCTAGAGTCCTAAAATGTTTCCTAATTCTTGGAAAATTCAGTGCTGAAGGTTAATCAACTTTTACTTTCCCCTCAGCCAACAAAGAGATCAATTTTATATGTCAGATATTACATTTTAAATGCTTCTCAATTACATACTTTAAAAAGTGTTTAAAATTCACTGTAATGTAGCTTCCTCACCTTTATTTTTTCCCTGCCCTTTCTTTAAGGATCTTTACTGTTCCAAATAGTCTTAAAGCCAAAGCCCTGCACTGGGTGCCCGGAGATGGAGGTTTGATTCCCAGCTCAGCTACAGATTTACTAAGTGACCTCAGCCAAGTTAATTCTCCTGCAACTTAATTCTCCTCTTCCCTGGAACATGGATAATACTCTCTTTCCCCATCATCCTGCCTTTTCCACTTAAGATCCCGAGGCACTTAAAACACCCAGGAAAAGGGGTCTTCCAGCTGGAACTTGTCCTTTTTCCTGTGTATACAACACACACCATGAGGTAGCAGGGCAGAAATTCACACCCAGGCTTTCAAACACAACATAAAACTGAATTTCTAATCCTCCATCAGAATACACAAATGCCTTTATCACTTCAGCTTTGGAAGGCAAGGGTCCAACCCTTCTGGAAGAGAGGCTTCCCTCTCCTAACGCTAACCTTATATCCACAGTTTCCAAGCCTACATGTCAAGGATCAACTCCTAAGCAGAATTTATTTATGAACTTCGGCCAGAATTGATGTCAGGGCAACCACAGTTACAAATGCACCTAACCCAAGTATACTGAAATGGCAGAACTGTAGGAGAGCATAAGTTCTAGAAAATGTCAGTACTATTTATGAAAGCATCACATATTTGCTCCTTTTATCCATTTGAGCTGGGCTGGAAACGGCAACAACACAGGCCTTGCACTCAACATATGATCTGACTAATAACGCACTGAAGTAAAGAGATGTCAAATAGAGGTATTTTACTTTTTTTAAGAACTATGGAGAAAATATCTTTTTTATCTATGCATAGAGAAACAGATAGATAAATAGAGAAATATAAACTCTAAAGTAAAGTCTTAGACATTAAACATCTTTTGGAAATCAGTTTCCTCAGCAGTATCTCCCTGAGCCTGTGAACAGGAGCAGCCAACCCAATTTACCTCCTGTGGAAACTCAGGAATCCAGCACCAAGGGAGCTGCTGGAACTGGGAATGTCACCTGCACACAGCCAGAAAACTGGGCACTACCAAAAGCTTTCCATGGACACCTGGGGAATTGCAGATATGAGGAGAGGGGAACCTGTTCCTCAGGCTTCAGAGGCAGAAGCCAGGGAACCTTTCCCAAGTTTTTTCCCTTCCTAGTGAAGAGTAAACTAAACCAGTTACAAAGTCCCCAAAGCTTAACTAAGAGAAGGAATCAACACCTTTCAGTCTGATTTTTCATGTTCAGGTCTCAGGTGGGAACTGTGTCCTTGTGTTGCAGACATGGCAGAGCCCATCCAGCAGCTGACCAGGAATAACAACCCCCAGGAGAGACAGACCATCCCCTTCACCCTGATCCAGCGCAAGGAGAAGGTACTGCTGCCCTGCCCGGCGGAGCTGGCAACAGCGGCCTGGCCATTCCTACATCTCTTCCAGGAGTGGGGCTCCTTAGAGAGTTCTTTGAACTCTTTAGGGTTTTCCACATCCCAAGTGCAAAGCACTGGAACTGTTTCACTCCTTTCATGTGGAACATCTCACCCCTTTAGCAAGTGTGAATTTCCTGTTTTGTGAGGTAGAAACCACCAGGAAAGCCAGAAGATAGCCAAAGATTACAGTCTTTGTGACATTTTATAATGACATCTCAGATTTTGACATTTGAAATAAAATGCCCATTTTCTTCATTTAAATTCACCGTTGAGTTAATAAAACCTTAGCAAAGAGATTAATATCTGAATTTAAAGCCAAATATGTACTTTTGTATCACAGATCATTACCAAATAGAGCAGCAATTTGCAAACCCATCTAGTCCTCTAATAAAAATCTGAAATGGCTTCCAGCTCAGGAAATGTGTGAACAAGTGTCTAACCTTAAATCAACTAACCAAGAAAACCTTTTCTAACCATCTGTGAAAACCTTTTGTCACTTTTCTTTGAAATACTAACTCACATTTATAAGTATCATAACTGCAGTATGTTCCATCTGAACAGGTTGGGACTCCTGACTGTTTATGTTGTAATTAAAAGCAATTTCTCAGTAATACTGTAAGAACTGCAGCTAAAAAATAAGGTTGTTCAGTGCTAATTGAAAATAAATATTTAATACTGGCAATCCAAAAGATGACACTTTCTTATTTCAAAGGAGAATTACCTAGAAATAAGTTGTGCTCCAAGATCAGCAGCCTCTTCCTTGTTGGTCTATATGAGGAAGGCAGGCAATTCATGTCCCTTTCAAGCTCATGTCACTAACACTGGAAAAGAGATGCAGTTACTCTTGTGCTCCAGGTGTGATTGTTTGTGTGGGGGTTTTAGCTGCCGAAATTAACCTCTGAATTCTCCTCTGTGTTCACAGCTGGGAGACCTGCTCTATGAAAAACGGCAGTATGGGAAGGCCAAGTGGGCCTGTATAAAAATGAAAGAGAAACAGTACGAGCAGAGCATCTGCCTGGGCTTCATGAAGCTCATGAGATACATCTGTGAGCAGAACTCCTCAGGTAATTGGTACCACAGTCCTGCACTGGAGTGAGAACACTACATTGCTGCACTGACTACTCGTAATTGGGGAGATGCTTTTATTAGCTTTTCCCAAATCCACCGCCCTGGCTATAGGGACAATTTTCCATAACACAGCTTTCCAGAAGAAGCAGAGAATCCCAGAATAATTTGGTTTGGAAGGGACCTCAAAGCCCACCCAGTGCCACCCCTGCCATGGGCAGGGACACCTCCCACCAGCCCAGGGGGCTCCAAGCCCCGTCCAACCTGGCCTTGGACACTTCCAGGGATCCAGGGGCAGCCCCAGCTTCTCTGGGCACCCTGTGCCAGGGCCTCACTGCTACTTCCAGCTTGGAATACACAACCCCACTGCAACCCCGTGGTACTCCATTACAGGACTCAGTCTGAGTTCAGCAGTCAAGCACAGGGGCTAAACCTCCCTTTGTGTTTTGCACACCCTCCCGTGTGTCCCCAGGGCTGTACTTGGGGATCACCATCCCCATCGTGACCATTGTGCACACCAACGAGTCCCAGTCTGCCATGACACCGGCGGTGACAGTCGCCTACTACCTGCCCGAGGTGCTGCAGGACGAGCCGCCCCACCCCTTCGACTCCGACATCATCATCGAGGAGTGGCCTTCGACCATTGTCTACAGCAGGTGAGAGCTGAGCTGCTGGAGCTCTGCTCTGGAAAACTGGGCAAAGGGGACCTTGTCAATCTAAATGTCTTTTAAACCAATTTGGAAAAGGTAATAAACAGCAAAACGTGATTTTTGGGAATTGTAAAAAACTGACTGGAAATAATGGTTACCAGTTTATAGCAGAAGGTCCTTCCCCCAGAGGGTGGTGAGCACTGACCAGGCTCCCCAGGGCAGTGGGCACGGCCCCAAGGCTGCCAGAGCTCCAGCAGGGTTTGGACAACACTCTTGGGGAGAGGGGGGATTGTTGGGGTGTCTGTGCAGGGCCAGGGGTTGGACTGGATGGTTCTTGGGGGTCCCTTCCAGCTCAGGATATTCTATGAATCACTTGGTAAAATAATGCATCTGTAAATGTGTGATAAAACACCACCAGACTTCCTGGGCAGTCAGGAAAAAGCATCCAACAGAAAATGTCAAGATAAAACTGTTTCGCATCTACCTCAGTCAGCATCAACCAAATGATTTAGAAGGCTCTGGAAAAACTGGATGTTAAAAAGGACTTGATATGAAGTCAATTATTGCAGGAGCTTCCAAGGGATCACCAACGAAGACTCGATCATGAGAGAAATCAACCTGCTGGCGGCGATCCTGGAGAGCCCCGAGCTGTGCCTGCAGGACACGTTCATCATCGCGGGCTACACCAACCCGGCCGCCGCCAACCGCCACAACGAGATCTGGTTCCTGCAGAGGCCCTGAGCCCGCCCTGCCGCCGCCCCTCCTCGCCCCGGGCACAGCTCACAGGTGAATCGGGACGGACCAGGTGGCACACCCCCCGAGAGTTCAGGAGTGGGGCCTTCAGCCCCCTTAGGAAGGCAATCCCCCCAGCTCGGTCATCAAGCCCAGGTCATGCCCCAAACACAGTCCCCTGTGTCAGCCTGGACCGTTTCTACACAAGGTTAATGGAGGTTTTTAGCACTTTCAAAGTTAGTTCACCTTATCTCTTGTTTAAAAGCTGAGGCAGGCAGAGACCTCTCCCCTTACCCACTTACTGGCATCCCTAGACTGCTTGTGGCTTGGGATGGTCCCGAGATGCCGGAGCTCCTGCTCTGGGCACTGGTGCTGCACA
Organism: Anabacerthia variegaticeps; assembly: GCA_035583185.1. Classification (NCBI taxonomy): domain Eukaryota; kingdom Metazoa; phylum Chordata; class Aves; order Passeriformes; family Furnariidae; genus Anabacerthia; species Anabacerthia variegaticeps. Next base: position 62,460,734 of record JAWWEW010000165.1, read on the forward strand.
CAGACCCCTTTGGGGCTCTCAGTGGGACACACACCAAACCCACCTCACACATGCAGAAAAAGAATGTCCAGGTATGAGTTCCTAAGAGAACTAACCCATTTAGCTCTCTGGGATTGTCCCAAGGAGCAAGAGTAGGCTACTGCTGACTGCTTTAGATGTCATCATCCCTGACACAGATTCCTAATGCTTACCTCAGAAAGCACCCAACCAAAGGACTTTTAGTCTGGAGAAGAGACCAAAAAGGCACAACAGTCCTAATGCTCACTGAAGTTTTGACAGCAAAAGTTACAGCTTACTTTAATCCCACACTCCCAGGAATCCCATGACTATCTCTGGCATTCCTAAATAGCCACTGGTTATTTTTAACTCCAGTTTTCTCAACACTTTATTCTCACAACTTTGCTGGATGTTAAAACACTGCAGTGAAGTAAACTATTCAGTCCCTCTGTCACACCATTAATGTCATAAATGACAAATATTCACAACATCACAGAAAAAATCTCAGCTAGAAGTCGCCTGTGGCTGTCACCTCTGCTGAGAGAAGGGCCAGGCAGAGCCAGCTGCTCCAGGCCTCACACAGCTGGATCTTGAGCATCTCCAGGGATGAGGAGTCCACCACCCCTCTGGGCCCTGTTCCAGTGTTTGACCACCCTCACTGTGAGAATTTTTCCTGCCTAATACCCAGTTCCTGGTTTGCTCTGCCCTTCACCCATAGGATAATCGTGCAGGCAGAGCTGCCAGCCTTGGCAGAAGGGCTGAGAGCAGCCCTCACACCATTTCACACAGTCCAAGAGCACCTACTGCACTTTAGAATCGGGATAACAAAGTTTGGCTCTCAAACATCCCTCCTTATGTTCTCCCCGTGCTGATATGAAGGTAGAGTTTATTCTTAATAGAAGTCTTTTTATATAAAATTCACTGAGTACATCACCAGCATTATTTACGGATTGCAGGAATTAGGGTTTAAACGAGCTTTGGTGCTCTTTAATCACAGTATACAGACCAGCAACCAGAGCCAGTGGCTGCTAACTCCCAGCAGAGTGAAAAAACTCCAAACACGGATTTATGGAGTACTCCTGGAAGAACTTGAAGCCTCCTGGTCCCAGAGGGCTCTGTGTTGCATTGGCTTTAAGCTGAACCCAAAGCCTCTCCCTGAGCAGCAGCATCAGAGTGCAGCTGGCCCTGGCTTAAGTGGGACAGGTGCCCTCTGGTGCTTGCTGGGCATGCAGATTCCTTGGACACAGCAAGGTGGGGGGAAAAATGGAAAAAAGAAAAGGAAAAGAGAGAGAGAAAAGCCGTAGTTTTAATGCAAATAAACCAACAGTCCTTGTGAGGAGAAAAAAACCCAAAACAAACCAACAAAAATGCAATAAAAGATCATAGCCTGGGAAAAGGAAAAGTAAAAAATGCCAGCCAGTATTAAACTAAAAGCTCTTAAAGGAAAACAATAAAAAGGTTTTAAAAATTCAGTTGAATAGAGGGCCCAAGGAGGTACTAAATAAAAGATTTTTGTCCTTACCCCGTCTGCCCCTCAAGATTTTTAAAAGAGCAAATAAAAATAATTTTCACCTCTGACAAGAGTTTATGGCAAATTAAAGATGCTTCTGCAATCTGTTTGCCTTTGCCAGTTCAAGAAATTATCTTAATGCTTTGGCACAGCAGATGCTGAATAGTCCTTGGCTGCAGTGAAATCCTCCCACCACGAAGCACCAGTTTGGACATAGTTTACATTTTAAACCTCCACTGCAAAAAGCATTTGCTGTGTCTGGTGCCCCTTCCCATAGGCAGCCCAAACCCTCCTGTGACTCAGCTCCTTGTGGGTAACGTTCTAGAAACATCCCTGTTCCCGAGACATGAGCAGATCTATCCGAGTGTGCTGATATCCCAGCTGCAGCCAAGTGTTCTGTGGTGTTTGTGTCACACTGTGAATTCCCAGATAGTATTTATTTATTTTGACTTATGTTAGATGGCTTCTGCTGCTGAGAAAAATCTATTTAACCTCCAGTTTGAAGATACACTTTATGGCTATGGAACACGGTACCAATGGCTGCAACTGGCCCTCACGAGCACAGGGACCAAGAAGTCCAGCTTTTAACTGGCACACAACAATGTTTACTTAGTTGTTACACAGAGAATGCCAAGCAAACATTACTATGACTCAAATTTGAGAACATCATGTCAAGCATATTGACCTAGGAAGAGATATTCATTATCCATCTGTGGCTCTACTTTAGAAGCCACTCGTGGATTTTCATTCTTAATTTGAAGCTATTAGATTTCCACTGTTCAAAGGAGGTAATAAAACAGCATTCACCCCTATTCCTGGAAGATTAAATGATGTAGCCTTAACAGATCAGTGTTGTCCTGCATACTGTGTATTTTCCAAACAAGCATTAGTGCCTAAAAAGTTTATTCCAGCTATTGTGATACTCAGGGCCTTGCTTCTTGTATGTAAACACATATAAACAGTTTTTCTGGCATTGGTGCGCTGTGCTGTTTTACACTGTCCTTCTCGTCACTGAAATGTTGTCTTGTTTACTGGTACTGTTTGTCAGAATTAAAGATAATGATTTTGTTGTGCAGAGTACACCTGGCTCTCACTCTTGGAGCACACACACAGGTCCCCTTGCTCTCCTGCCTTTAAATGGCAACAGCAGGGTCACAAGTTGCTGAAGTGATTTTACAAAAGGCATTTAAACCCCAGATTTGAAATGGTCACTTTAGAACACAGAAACTGAGGTACAGGAACCACTTTCTAAAGTGCTGGGGCCTCAGAGACTAAGGCTTGGCTTGTCTGCACAAGCAACCCACCCCTTCACACCCTCCCTGTTCCTACAAATTGTATTTTCTAAGTAAATCGGTAGCAATTCAAATGCAAATACCAGATTAAAGAAGGAAACAGTAACCACTGAAACGACAGTGCCAACTCGGGCATGGTTTGTGCAGCCAAACAAATCTGAAGCAAAGCACCTCAAAATAAACCCCAGCACTCAGAGGCACCTCTAGTGATGCAAAACTATCTTTAAGGCTTCTCTCGAAAGCTTTGGAGTGGAACTTCCTCATTTAAATACACTCTCCGGTCACTGGTTTGGAAACACCTGATGCACTTACAAGTTTGCCTTCCAGAACTCTTCACATAACTACACCAAAATCACTAAAGTTCCAGCAAAACCATACTCTGAGGCCAGCAGTCTGATACTAAATTAATCCCAGTTTTTTAATGCCTGTTACCAAAGCAAGAGTACACAGTTTAAACTTTTCATAGTGGTACCTGATGTAACACCACTTGCCTACAAGTACCTTGGTGAGAAGACACAGACCATTAGGTTATTATTGACTGGCCAACAGTTCTGGCCCCTTAAAATCTCTTCTGTATTTGAACTTTACATATTGGTTAAAAAAAAAGACTCTCAGAGTAATTAGAGTCAACCAAACAAAAAAACAACCAAGGGGAAGTAAGTACACTTACACATGAGTCAAAGCTCTAAAGAAAACTCTTAATCAGAGAGAATGGCAAAATGCTCCAGAGTCCACACAGAGATTTCATAAGGCATTCTCAACACCGTAATACCACTAAATTCAGCCAACTGTAGAAACCCTCAGTCTAGGTCTGGTGTCAATTTTGCAAAGACTCCTAAAAAAGGATGAGAAGATTAACTCCCATTCAAAGTTTTTCACCTGAGCTGTTTAAGTTACTGCAAGGTCACAGGTGGAGTTGAGAGCATGTTTTCTTCTTTTCCTCACGCTCAAAGACAAAGCTCACTGCATAGGGAAGCGTTGCCTTTCCAGGCAGAGATACTAAAGTGTTTCCTGTCCCCAGCCACTGACCAACAGAGAAATGCACGCACTCACCTGGATGTAGATGTTCTGAATTTCTCCCAGCTCTTCCCCAAGTGGGACTACGATTTTTTCCACCTGTCTCTCGTGGGAATAGGGCTGGATTTCTGGGGAGTCCTCAGCACACACCTCTATCCGAGCGATCAGTAAGTTGGAGATAACCTGCTGCACAGCCTGTTAGAGAGGCCACAAAAAAAAGTTACTATTTCCATATCTTAGTAGGGCTTGAATGAAGTTGTAAGGAAAAGGTACCCACTGCCTGTCATGGAAAATGAAAAGACTCTTGACTCAGAAACCTCAAACAAAATGCCAAGAGGCAAAACAGGGAGTTCATGAACACAAAAAACATGTTATGGCACAGGGGCTGGAGGGCAGAACTCTCCCCTTGGTCCCCTTGGCTTCAGGTGCACCATAAAATTCCTGATGAGAAGTAACCTGGAACAAGGAACTCAGACTGACTTTGGGTGTCCATCTGCCTTAGGCTGAAATCCTAAGCCCTTCAGAAAGGCCAGGAAATAGAATCATGGAGTGGTTTGGGATGGGAGGGACCTCAAAGCCCATCCATGGGCAGGGACACCTCCCACCAGCCCAGGGTGCTCCAAGCCCCGTCCAACCTGGCCTTGGACACTCCCAGGGATCCAGGGGCCTGCCCACCCTCACAAATAAATAACATAGAACCTATAGCATGAAAAAGACAAACATGAACAAGCAATGGACTGCAAAGCCATTCTGTTTTGATGTGAAATTGCAAGAGAACTCAGTAAACTGAAGAGGCCTCAAGCTAGTGTTAAACATGCTTTTGCTGGAATTGATTATTTAAACCAAGCAGGTGGATTTGGCTCACCTTCGCATCGCTGCCTGGTGTGGCACTCAGGGCCAGGATCCGAAACTGATTCGTGTATTTGCTTAGTTCCCTCACAACCTAAGAACAGCAAAGTTTCTGTTAATACCTTTAAAGGAGATTATTTCCTTATACAAACTATATCAAGGAAAATACCCACTAAGAAGGAAAGGCTTAACAAAACACTCTAAAAACACTCATAGAATCATGAATGGTTTAGGTTGGAAGGAATCTTAAGACAACCCCACTCCACCCCCTGCCATGGGCAGGGACACCTCCCCCTTGCCCAGGTTGCTCCAAGCCCTCTCCAACCTTGCCTGAAACACTCCCAGGGATGGGACATCCTGGAGGCGTACCATGAACAGCCTTGGTAAATCATGAGATGATTTCTCACTTGATTTAACAAGAAGATTAACAGCACACTAGCTCAGGAGAGCTGCCAAAAAGTAAGTCTGAAGAACAACTCAAAAAAACCCCCAAAAAACCCATGGATGACTAGTCCCATGAAATCTGAACTGCACGTATATCAAATCAGTTTCCCTAATACATAAAATTAACTTTTTAGGTCACTTATTCCTACTAGGAGACTAACCCACAATAACGCAAGAAAATCAACACAAACCTCAGTTTTAAAAAGAAAACTTGACCTGATTTTACTCATTTAAAGAACCCTCCAAAAAAAGCCCACTTTTTTTAATTGCCACAGTAAAAAGATATTTTGAAACAAAAATTACAATTTAATTCAGACATTGAAAAAATACCTTGCAGGTATTACTTAAAAATAAGGCACTGACAACATAGAGGAATGTTTTATCTCTTTGAAACAAACTTAAAAGACCCCAAGGACATTCTCCCCCACAGCAGTGACAGTGAGACCTTCTGGAGATCCTGTAAGTGATTTTGGGAGAATGGTGTGACTCCAGCAATACCTGGCAGTAGGCATGATTCCCAAGGGCTTTGTGGGCTTCATCAATAACCAAACATTTAATCTCCACAGCAGGACAGGTCCCACGAGAAAGGTCATTGACCATTATCTGAGGGGTAAGGAAAAGGACTCTCTTGGTACTCCACAGTTCCCGCCGGCCCTGAGCTTGGGTTCCCCCTGGAAATCAAAGAAATAACATCAGAGAGCTGTGCAGCTGAGAACAAGGCACAGTGTGTGATCTGGGAGTGACAGCAGAGGGCCAACAGGGCTGGCAGACACATGGATTCATGGAATGGTTTGGGAGGGAAGGAACCTCAAAGCCCATCCATTCCCACCCCCTGCCATGGGCAGGGACACCTCCCACCAGCCCAGGGGGCTCCAAGTCCCGTCCAACCTGGCCTTGGACACTCCCAGGGATCCAGGGGCAGCCCCAGCTTCTCTGTGCACCCCGTGCCAGGGCCTGCCCACCCTCACTGAATACAACGACTAGGAAGAATCTTTTCCATTAAAACACTACATCCAGAACCATGAAAACGAAGGCTGGGACGCTCAGGATGCCCCAGAGCCCCGAACCTCCCCTGCAACACCTGTAGGAAAGGTTTGTGCCTAAAAACAGCCTATGGACTCGGTCACTGAGGATATTGCTGCAGTGAGCAATGAACTGCAGCTCGCGGGGTCTGCAAAAACTTCATAAAAAGGGGGGGAAACAGGGGAAAAGGGAAAGATGGAAAGGGAGAGCGGGGGAGGAAGGCGGAATGTGGAAGGGAGAGGGAAGGGATAGCAAAGGGGAAGAAAGACGGAAAAGGGGAAGGGGGGGGAGGAAAATAAAGGGGAAAAGAGCCATTATGCTTTGGCTGAAGGTTCCTGGAGAGCACACTGAGCGCGCAGACACGCAGAGGGCTGCAGCCTTTAACACAGGCGGCTTTTAACTCGTTCGAGCCCACACTTTACCCTGGACAGACACTTCCATGGCCCGTCCGTGCGTACCTGTGAGCTCGGCCATGTGCCGCAGGGGGATGCCCATGACCCGGGCACACGCCTCCATCTGCTGGGCCACCAGCGGCTTGGTGGGGGCCAGGAACAGCACCTTGCCGGAGGGGAACCAGCGGTAGAAGTTATACATGACCACGGCGGCCACGAAAGTCTTCCCGAGCCCCGTGGGCAGGCACACGAGGGTGTTGGCCAGCAGCGCCGCGCCGGCCATGCGCTCCTGGTAGGGCCGCACGGGCAGGTTCGTGGGGTAGATCCATATGGACCCCGCCGCCTCGCTGAAACCCTCCACGGGGCTGGGATCCGCCGCTGCCGCCGCTTCCAGGAGCTCCTCATCGCTGCCACCATCGCCGGGCTGCTCCTGCTCGGCCTCGGCCACCCCCCACACCTGAGGCAGAGTGCGCTGCCGCCCGCCGCTCATCCTCCCATCTCGCTGCCGCTTCAAAACGCCGCGCCAGGAGAAAGGGGACGGGCGGGAGGTGGGATTGACACTCCCTTTCGCCCTGAGAGGGTTCCCGGCCCGGTTAAACCGGAGGGAAATCCCGCTGTGTCTCCTCTCCCCTCAGGGCGGCGCCATTTTGTCCCTCCCTCAGTCACTACCCGAGGGTGAAGGGGAGAGTTTGGAAGCGACTTGGCCGCCTCCCGCCCCTCCCCTTCATCCTCGGCGTTTGCCTGGCCCTCCCTTTTTCCTCACATTTCCCAAACGTGAGGAAAATCCCGCTGTTTCGCCTCTCCCCTCAGGGCGTTTCTATCCCACCCCAGGGCGGCGCCATTTTGTCCCTCCCTCAGCGCCCGAGGGTGAAGGGGAGGGCAGGGAGGCGATTTAACCCTCCTTTTCTCCTCTTAGCGTTTTCCCAGCCCTCTCTTTCTCCTCCCAGCGTTTTCCTAGCCCTTCCCTTTTCCCTCAGCCCGCAAATCCTGAGGAAAATCCCGCTGCTTCCCGCTTTTCCCCTCCCTCAGGGCGTTTCTCTCCCACCCCGGGGCGGCGCCATTTTGCCCCTCCCTCCCTCAACGCCTAAGGAAGGGCAGGGAGGTGACTTAGCCCTCCTTTTATCCCCTCAGCGTTTTCCCTGCCCTCCCTTTCTCCTCCCAGCGCTTCCCTGACCCTCCCTTGTCCCTGCTGGGCCCTCCTTTTGGGAGGAGCAGCAGCAGAGGGCGGGCGGGAAGATGGCGGCGGCGGCGGGCCCGGCGCAGCCCTGGAGCGCTGAGGAGCTGCGGAGCGAGGCGCTGGCCAAGAAGGAGATCATCAAATTCCTCCAGGAGCACGCGGCCCAGGCGGTAAGTATGTGTGTGTGTGGGGAAAGAAAAAAACCAAAATAAACATTTCAGAGCGCGCCCCGTGAGCGCGGGGAAGGTGTGTGGGTTTTCCTACAGCTCCCGCGTGTCCCGCAGTTCCTGGCGGAGCACAAGCTGCTGGGGCAGGTGAAGAACGTGGCGAAGACGGCCAACAAGGAGCAGCTCATCGCCGCTTACACGCAGCTCTTCCACACGCAGGTGGGGGCTGTGAGGGGGCTGTGAGGGACAGGGGGTGTCCCGGGGTCGGAGCCTCAGGGATGTGGCTGCTCATCCTCCCCCGCAGCGCTTCAAGGGCACGGACGGCGCCGAGAAGGCGGCGGAGAAGGCGAAGCCGGCCAAGGCGGAGGAGGCCAAGGGGAAGGCGGTGAAGGCTGAGGAGGCTGTGGAGGAGGTTTGTGTGAGGCTCCCGCCTCGCGTCTGTAGTGTGGGAAACCGAACTAGCTAAGTCTGCTGTCTCAGGGTGAGGGCTGGGCTGGATCTCAGGGAAAGGTCCTTCCCCCAGAGGGTGGTGGGCACTGAGCAGGCTGCCCAGGGCAGTGGGCACGGCCCCAAGGCTGCCAGAGCTCCAGCAGGGTTTGGGTGATCCTCTCAGGGACGGGGGGGATTGTTGGGGTGTCTGTGCAGGGCCAGGGGTTGGACTGCATGGTCCTTGGGATGATCCAACTCAGGATATTCCATGGTTCCCAAAAAAACTGGTTACAGCAAGAAGTGGGGTGTTTGTAGTCTGCTTTAACTTTAATGTGCTGCATTGCCCCCAAAGATCCAGCCCTGCAGTAACACGAACACACCCTGCACTAACACTGCGTGTCTTCTTTGGTGCCCTCAACCAAGTGCTTGTTCCATCCTGAATACAGTTCAGCTGAAGGTATTTAACTCACCAGCCATAGTAACTCTCTTTTCATAATCCTAGGGGCCACCAAAGTATACAAAATCCATTTTAAAGAAGGGCGATAAAACCAACTTCCCGAAGAAAGGAGACACTGTCCATTGCTGGTACACGGGAAAGCTGCAGGATGGCACAGTCTTCGACACCAATATCCAATCAAGTAAGGCTGTACAGAGACGGGTACACAGAGAGACTGCTAGGGTTTGCTTGCAGATACTCAGAGAGGGAATTAACTGGGCTCCTTAAGCAAATCTGGGCAGGTGTTTGCCTCTGGAGGGTGTTCCTGTGGCATTCCTGACAAACTGCCTCCCACCGTGTTGTTGCCCTGCTGGGATGTCTCTGCAGCCCCTCCGGTCCTGATTTTCCATGAGGTAACACCCCGCAGTATTTTAGGACTGGCTGGTGTCAAGTGACACTGCTGCATCCTGCCAGCCCTCCCCTCTGGCATTCTCCGGGCCTGGGAATGGGAAAGGCAGGGAGTTAATCCGTGCTGAAAGTCCTTGAGGGGCAGGATGATTCCTGCTCAGGGAGCTTCCCTTTCCTATGGAGCTCCAGCACCAGCAGTTTGGTGTCTAGATAAACATCTTGGTGTCCTTCTCTAATAACTCCTTAGACATGGAGGCACTGGAACAAGGGGGATTTGAGTGCTCTGGTGTACAATATCCCCTCTGGGGAAGTCTGGTGGTGTTCCTGTGACAGATCAGAGGGTTTAGGGCTGTGAAATTCCGCAATCCTAGAAAGGTTTTGCCAGCAGTGGTGTCCCACACACAGAGGAACAGGATTCCAGAGTCACTGGAACGCTCCTCATACTTGTTATGTGCTCCCTATTGACTTCTTTTGGTTCCTTAATGTGTTTATAACTTGTACTGATAACTCTAATCATTCAGAAATGAGCCTTTGGGTTTTGAAACATGCTCATTGGTAGACCTTGAACATGGAATGATGGCTTTAGTGCACAGCACTAAATAGTAAAAAATAATATTATAATAAAACTATAGGAACATATATTGACCATATATATTTGCAATAGTAATTGTGTACAGCAGCATGGTGTGTGCTGGTGTGATCCCTGTTAAAGCAAATCAACATCAAACTCTCTTCCAGGTTCAAAGAAGAAGAAAGCAGCCAAGCCTTTGAGTTTCAAGGTTGGCGTAGGAAAAGTGATCCGAGGTGTAAGTACAGCATTGAGAGAGTCCCCCAGGGTTCCATTCTGTGTGATCCCGTGACTGGGGTGCAGTTGCTGAGCTGCTGTTCTGTTCCTGGTGGAGGGAAAGAGGGACATTGCAGGAGTTTGCCTCAGCAGGACGTACCTTTTACCCCCCGGTGAGCCGTGTGTGCGAAACAGACTGTTCTGTGGGATGAGCCCGGCCTCCTGCTGCTGTCAGTCTCCTGCTCCGAGGTGTCGGAATCCTCTGCTCCTGTCCCTGTCCCCTGGGAGCAGAGCCTGACCTCCCCCAGCTCCCCCCTCCTGGCAGGGACTTGTGGAGGCAGAAGGTCCCCCTGAGCCTCCTTTTCTCCAGGCTGAGCAGGGAAAGGCCTTTCCAAGGGCCAGGACTGGCACAGGGAAGGGGGCAGCGTCCCTGGCCCGTGTCCAGCGCTGCAGGAGCTGCACTGTCCATGTTTCTCTGTGTCTGCCTTTCCCTGAGCCGGGACACAGTGCCCACGGGAGCTGCTTGAGGGACACAGAACTGGGTGTGGGCTCTGGCGGGGAGGGACAGGCACTGGGAGGCACTGGTGTCCAGGAGCAGCCCGGAACAAATGGACCCGCTGACCCAGAGCACCTGTGGCTGCCCAGCCCTAGGGGTGTCCCACACCAGGTTGGACGGGGCTTGGAGCAACCTGTGCTAGTGGGAGCAGTGGGACCGTGTGGGTGCTCCTGGGAGCACGTGGGGATGGGAAGGGGAAGGGCTGGAAATGCAGCTGTTAGGCCGTGCTGTGCTGTCCTTGCAGTGGGATGAAGCCCTGCTGACCATGAGCAAAGGAGAAAAGGCCCAGCTGGAAATCGAACCCGAGTGGGCCTATGGCAAGAAGGGGCAGCCCGATGCCAAGTATCCTTCCACACCAGGGACTCCTTCAGGAACCTGGGAATGCTGGGGGGGTAAAGCACCTTATGGACAGGGATAAAACAGGGGGTTACTCACAGCAGGCTGGGATTGTTCACACTGAGCAAAGGCAGTGCCCTGCAGTGTGGGTGGGATTGTCCTTACCTTTTGAACTAAAACTTGTGCAGCAGAACTTCCTGCTGTTTTACACCTGCACTTTTATTCCAGCTGCTTCCAAGTGCTTTATTACTGACACGGATACACCAGTGTAGTAGGGAAGCAGGAGGAAAGTCACCTGCTGCACCTGCAGGGGCAGCAGTCGAGTTTGGTTCTGGGATACAACTGAAATACAGGATGGAGGAGCGATCCCACAGCCTTTTACACAGTCAGGCTCCCTTCTCCCAGCACTTCAGGAGGAAGGGAAGGGCTCGTTTTCTGGTGCTGGAGTCCTGTAATCCAAAGGGCTGCCTGGACACCGCTCTCCCCAGGACTCCCAAATCTGGAGAGTGGGGAATGGGAATGAGGAGCAGGGTGTGTCAGTGATGGGGTACGCCCATGGAGCTGGCCCTGGCAGCTGGTGCTGGGCAGCAGCTGAGCCCAGTGCTGAATCCAGGCTGTCCAAGGGGTCGGGGACATCCCAGGGACACACACAAGGCAGGGGAGCAGCCGGTGCCTCCCTGCCCCGGGAGGGACGTGGGGACCGGGGGGTTTGGGTTCTTGAGCTTCCTTAACGTGTGCCCAGGATCCCTCCGAACGCCAAACTCTTCTTTGAAGTGGAGCTGGTGGACATCGAGTGAATTCCCGGTGCCGCTGGGAACCCATGGCCTGGACTGCTCCTGCCTGGCGGGGCTGTAACTCTGGGGTGCAGTTACAGCGAGGCCTGGTGTGCAAACGAGTGTGCTGTCCCTGCCCGCTGTACAGTGACACCCCCACTAAACCAGTTTGTACCTGCACGTGCCGTCCCTTCTTTGTGTCCCTGCTCCCCCCACAGCGGCAGCGCCAGCACAGCCAGGGGAGCTGCTGAGGGGCTGGAGCACCGCTCCCTTCCAGCAGCACCTCCCGTGGAGCGCGATTCCACACCATCCCCACTCCGTTTCTCTTGAGAGGGATCCACACAAGTGTCAGGCACTCTGATCCCAGAGATCCAGGTGTTCCCAGGGCACCCCAGCCACAGCCCTGCCTGGGAACACCAGGGGTTCCTCCTCTTGGCTCAACCCAGGCAATCCAAGAAGGCTCAGAGCACTACTGAATTCCTTGCTTTTATTACAAAAATGGGAATGATCACTTTGATCAAAATGAAAAAGGTTTTGCTCACACCGTGTACATGAAAAACTCTAAATACAAAAATCATCCCAAACACAGTTTGTGCTTTTTAAAAATAGAACAAAGGTGGTTTTGCACCGTGGGTTAATTCCTGACCCCCTCAGGGACTACGAAACACGGTCACGGCCCTGCCAAGGCCTCCAGCCCCGGCTCCGGGCTCAGCCCCAGCAGGACACTCGGCTGGGCAAAGCTGTGGCCACACTTTGGTTGGCAGCAGCACAGCCTTGGCTCCAGCCGGGCAGCTCGGGGGCAAAACCAACCCAAACGCCCCCAGCTCCACCACCCAGTCTCTGGAATTGTGGGGCTGACGGGAATTCTTCTGGTAGCTCCATAAATTAGTGCAGGGAATTAAAAAAATGCATTTATGGTAAATGAGAATTGTACAGAGACCATTTATCAGTTACCAGCACACAAATCTTGCTTCACACGTACCCTGTGAGCAGCAGCTCGTTTCACATGCAGAGGACCAAAAGCAGGTGGCACAACAGTTCTGTCACAGCCCAAAGTTAAAAAAATATAATTCTTTTTATTCCATCTTTGTTGAAACTGAAGCACAGTGAACTCTCCTCGCCCTGGGGATCAGGTCGTGTGGTAATACTGTCCGTAATTCCAGGCATTCTGGTAGTTGTACTGGAAGCACAGCAGGGTGGGGTCAGTGGGAGGCAGCACAGACCACCCCACACCGCTCCTGCTGCCCCCCTCCCGAGGGAAGGGCCTGCCCGCCCCCTGGAGCAGGCTGTGAGGGGCAGGGATCCATCACTGTGCTGACCATGGAAGGGTCCCACAGGGATCATCCAGGCCCTGCACAGACACCCCAACAATCCCCCCTGTGCCCCAGAGGATCATCCAAACCCTGCTGGAGCTCTGGCAGCCTTGGGGCCGTGCCCACTGCCCTGGGGAGCCTGGGCAGTGCCCACCACCCTCTGGGGGAAGGACCTTTCCTGAGACCCCACCTAACCCTGCCCTGGCACAGCTCCATGTCTGCCCTTCCTGCAGTTCCATGTGGGAACCTCGGGCATTTTTCCTGGCCTGACTGCAGGGAACGATGGCCCTTGATGGGATTTAGGCAATGCCAAACCATGGCCACCCAGGGGGGGCTGGTGGTTTGTGCCTCAGCCCCTCCCTGCTCTGCAGGCCCTGCACAGTCTGAACACCACTTTTCATGAAACCACTGCCGCAAAACTTCCATGGGTTTAAACAATGTGGATGTGGCTCTTGGGGACACGGGTGAGCGGTGGCCTGGGTGGTACTGGGAGATGGTCTGGTTGGTCCAGCCTGTCCCGTTCTGTTCTGTTCCACACGGACACACCGTGGTGGAACAGTGAGGTGCATTTCCCCGCAGGCTGTCCCTGCCCCTGCCCTGGCACCCCAACCCCAACCCCAGCCCCAGGTACCTGGTACCAGGCGTTGTAGTTGTAGGCCGCCTGGTTCACCTGCATGTCCCCGTCCATCAGCTGCGCCGACGCCAGTGCCGCGTCCTCCGCCAGCATCTTCTTCTCGTCCGGCTCCTCGGAGCTGGGGGAACAACAGCCTGTCAAGGGTGTCCTGGATAACTCTGCGGGACTCTCCCTGTTAGACCACCTTGAATTCCCATGGAATTTGGCAATGTGCCTCAGAACAACAGCTGGGTTTCAATTGTTGGTCCCCACACGGAGACAGCAAAGGCCTGTTTCTGCTTAGAGCCTGAGTCATTTGACCAGCCCTGTTCAGCTGTTTTGTGAAATGTAACTCAGAAAGTTATTTTCCAGTCCGTGTCTCCACCCCTGGAAGTGTCCAAGGCCAGGTTGGACAGAGCTCTGAGCAACCTGGGACAGTGGAAGGTGTCCCTGCCCATGGCAGGGGGTGGGATGGAATAATCTTCAAGGTCCCTCCCAGCCCAAGCCATTCCATGATTCTGTGAATATTCAATCCAGCTGTACAGCTCTACTTAGTACACAATTGATGGAAAAAACAGTGATTTTGTTCTTGCATCAGTCGGTCTAAACCCACGAAACAGCTGCACACACAGTCACAGACTAAATAACCCCCAGTCCCTGAGGCTGCTCCCTGGTCTCTGTCAGAGCATTCCCACAGCGCTGTGTCCCAGCTGCAGCCGGGGGGTGTCCCCCGGGTGGCACTGTGTGTGCGTGTCCCCAGGGGTGGCACTGTGTGTGTCCCCAGGGGGTGTGTGTCTGTGTCCCCACAGTGTCACTCTGTGTGTGTGTCCCCAGGGGTGTCCCCGTGCCTGGGCACTGTCCCAGGGGTGTCCCAGCCCTACCCGTTCTCCGCCCGCCGTTTCAGCGTCTCCTGCTCCTTCAGCAGTGCCTGGTGCTCGTCGTAGGCGTCCAGGAGCCTGTGGGGACAGGGCAGTCAGGCCGTGCTCAGCACTGCCAGCCACACATTTTACACTCTTGGGCAATCACCTTAAAATCTCTTCTTGAAACTGTCAAAGTACAAGATTCTCAACCAAACCCCATCATGAATTGGAATGAGTGACCCACCATGAGACTGGAAAGCCAAAAGATTTAGTTTATTCCAGCAGCTCAAATTCCCAACTTGCTCAATGTTCCTCACACTCAAGGCAGTTTTTATCAAGTCCCTCTACAGAGAAGTTCCCTAGAAATGACTCGTGATTCTGCTGCTCCTTCAGTGCCTGTCCAAAATCCACAGCAGGACTGAGATTTGGGAATCAACATTTAAGGACCAGAAGTTACTATTATGCAAAATCCTTCCAATCCCACAGCAGCACCTACAGCTGTTTCCCATCCGGCATGGAAGAACCAGGATGTCCTAATGCAGCACCAAAGAGCCCTGGCTAACCCTCCCACAAACACTGAAATGCCCTTCCCTGTGCTGCACCCAGACCCACACCAAACCTGCTGCTTCTGGCAGCTCTGCCCTGGGTGAGGGCAGTGCCCTGCCCCGCTCAGTGCTCTGGCACTGCTGGGGACCTGCCAAGCTCCCTGTGTGGGGCCTGCCTCGGGGCCCACCCTGCAGGGCCTGGCTGCCACACAGGCGCAGCAGCATTGAAGGACAGCTATTGGTAAAGACACACAAAGCACAAAAACTAACTCATGGTTAGTCCTGGTGAGTTGTTGAGCTGCAAAATGTAAACAGAAACAAGAGCTTGGTTTACAACAGAGAATGAAAAGGAATAAAGTACATGTGGTATTGAACTAAAAACCTGCATTTCTGGTGTATCCTCCCCTGAGTGTACAGTTGTTAATAGTGCTGAACACAGAAAAATCCCCGCAGGGCAGTTTTGGAAACCTCAAGCAGCAGGTCCCAGAGAAGTCTCAAATGACACCTGTGTCACAGACAGTCACCTGTTCTTTGGGGAGCTCCTGCCTTTACAGGGCTTAGCAAGGAGGAACTACAGTAAAACCTGACAGGCAGTAAAATTGTGCTCTAGGAGTGTTTGGCATTTCAGAAAAGAAGGGAGGGTTTTCTGGAAAGACATTTCTATTCAAAAATTTATTCCTATTCAAAAGTCTATGCCCATTTAAAATCCAAAAGTTGGCCTAGAAAAGCAGCTGTTCCTTGGCCAAGAGCTGATGGCACAAAGGAAACCATCTGACAGATGCCACCAGCTCACCCCTTCCCAGCTCCTACCAGCACCCACTCGGTGACCCCCCTGCACACATCACATCTTACTTGTTCACATCAGACCCAAAATCTTCCAGAAACTCCACTTTTCTCTGTGAGAAGGTGATCCTCATTTTGATAGACAAGGCTCCATGGACAGCCTTGTCAAAGCAGCTCAGGATGTTCTCCTCGTTCTGCTTCAGGTCCCCACTGTACTCCATCTCCAGCAGGTTCAGGTACAGTTTGGTGTTTTCCTGTGCAAAAGATGTGTTAGAAGGGGCCCACCTGGCATTGAACACTCAGTGTGTGTTCCCAGTCACACACCACAACATTCACACCAGAAATACACACAACAGGCAATAGAGAGATTTTCCTTTTCCCCAGGCTGGTCATTGTGTCACAAGCAGAGCTGAAGTGACCTACAGCACAGGCCCAGGTGTGGCACTTCACTCACAGGACCCGGAGTGCCAGGTATTTCTGTGCTTACACCAAACCCCCCCCCAAGCACTGCCCACACCAATTCTGTTCACCTTGAGACATTAACACACCAATAACATTTAAGATTCTAAACAAGAAAATGAAGGTATGAAGCACATTGTGCCCCTGATGGGAGGAAAGAGTGCAAACTTTCCAAGCTGGGAACTTGGCAACGTCAGTTTAGAGGGACTGTTGTCTCCATGCAGTAATGGGACATTCCATACAGTTACAATTCCTGTCATCACTGTTGCCATGACTTTAAGAAATGGTTCAGGAGAGAAGAGCAGAATGGGTTGGGTTTTTGGTAAGACAGTGAAGAGGGAACACATACTTTGTCAAGTTCTATGGCTTCTGACAGCACTTTTCTTGCCTTTGGGAGGTTTTTCTGCACTTTGAAGAGGTGCCGGGCTAATTTGATGGCATAGAAGGAGGCCTCGCTGATGGACTTGGCATTGCTGACGGCATCTTCCAGCAGGTGCTCCGCCTCCTCCATGTTACCGTGCCTGCGCTCCAGGCTCACCCTGCGCAGGCGGATCATGGCCAGCCCCAGGATACACTCCTCAAAGGTCTTCAGGATCCTCCTGGCCTCCTCGATGTTGCCTGCAAGCCCAGGACACACGTGTGAGCTCCGAGACACGAGAGGCTCCCCAAAGCAGCGCCCCCCGAGCCGAGGCCGCCCTTACCCTGCTGCTCCTCGAAGGCCGCCCACAGCATGTGCACCATGGGCTTCTTGGGCAGGTGGATGGTGCAGGCCCTGCTGTACACGTGCCTCACGCCCTCAATGCTGTGGTTCTCCATGTATTTGGCATACTAGAGTTGGAAACAGAGCAGAGACAGGCCAATTTAAAGCTTGTATTTGTCTCTAAAAACATGCCAGAACGATAAAATTCTTTTGTTTAAACCCATTCAGCACCTTTATGGAACCACTAGACTAGTTTCTGTAAGGAAGGACGTAGAGAGGCAACGCAGTTGGCATATGCAGCAGTCAAATCTGGTTGCAAGCAGACCATCTCCTAATGCAACAGATATAGTTATAGATGAACAACGTTCCACAGGGTACAAGGGTTAGTCACCAGGTCAAGGTGTGCATCAGGAGAGCTGTGAGCTGCTTCCCTTACCTTGATCCAGAAGTCCTCATAGAGGGCACATGAAATGACACATCTCTCAAAGAGGACCACGACTCGCTCGTGAGTGCCATTCTCTATCTCAAACTCTAAGTACTCTTTCCAGTTTTTCAGCTGAATTTTCTCCAGAGGTTTTACATGAAAGTAAGGCCTCTTGATCTGCAAGAGTCACAGGACGCAACGGGTGACTTACAAACACACACCAAGGGTGCTCCCCCCGCCACCACCACACAGAGCCAACCAACACCCCTGCAGCACTGGGGGTGCCGTAGCACCTCCTCACCCCCTCCCCAGGGTGCCCCAGGACACACCAGGCATTTGCTGACAGGGACACCCCTCTGGTACACTGTTCTAGAAAGCTTTTTGAGTGATGGTGTTTACAGGTGCTGGGAAAGAACCCACTGTGGGTAATCCCTTGCAAACCTGTAACAGTGACATTCTAACAACAGTGAATATTCTCCGCCTCCACCCACACAAGGAAAGTACTCACTGTCCATCCAGCCCACACATCAAACTCAAAATTAGGTTGAGAACCATAAGAAATGACAGAGCACTGAACTGAACTTCCTATTAAACATTTACATCAAGCTTGTTATGCCAAGTTCATGACTTTGGCAAGATCACGTTGTCAGTGATGGCTACAAGAGGGACTGGGAGGGACAGAGCCCAGCACAGACAATTTAAACATTTCTCTGTTCAAATTTAATTGTCTTTGTCTGGCATCCTGCCAGAGATCCTTGGCTCTTCCTCACCATCTTTAATTATACCTGATTATGTCTCTCCTGTACTGCAATTCCCTCAGATCCAAACCCATACAAAGGGATGAAGAACTTACAATAATGATGGAGAAACATCCAATTCTTCAAAGCCACCTGAAATTTAAAACCAATCTCCCTCCCCACCCACTCTCTTCACTGGCCTCTGCTACAGAACCCAACACTCTCTGCCATTTTGACCAGCTCACAGGCACCTTGTTCCTGCTCAGTAACAGTAAAACAGATCTAAGCTGTTCCCAAACCTCTGGTGACACCTCTGTCCACCCACCTCACTTCTGTTCTTCACAAGACACTGAACTTTACATTTCCAGCTCCTCACAGGTCCAGCACGTTGGTACCACAGAGCAGATGCTCTCTCTTGGTAGCAAAAGCATTGCTGTGTCCAGGAGCAAGAGGACACCCAGTTTCTCACACATTTCCTACCCAAAGCCCTCAGTTTTAGCCTTCTCCCAAGTTCCACAGATTTGTAGCTTCAGGTTTCCCAGGGCAGAAATGTCAGGCCACATCAGCTACCCCTGCCCCAGTAAGAGGTACACAGGTCACTGACCACTGGCTCCCTGCTTGGTTTCCAGCTCCTGGGGCTGGTGAGGCACCTGGCCCAGTCCAGCCAAGTGCCATCAACCACACACCAGCTGTGGCATCACCTGACCCATCAGGGAGTCTCTGAAAGAATCTGTCCCAGGTGGGTAAATAAAATGTACTCTTTAAAAGAGACATTAAAATAAATTTAAAACAAGAACCGTGCTTGCCAGGAACTAAAATATAAAGACTGAGGATGAAAATCTCAGGTTGTTTTTTTCAAATGTAATCCAACTTAAATCTACAGAGAAAAAGTTGCTTACCTACTGTGAACAAATTTAGTTTAATTAATTACTTTTAGTATGTTATACGTAGGAGGCGCACGTTGTGATGGCCACTGATAGAAAACAAGTTACCTGATTTCAGGCCGAAGTGTGTGTAAATTGCCTTCTCCTTTCAGCACAGGCTTACCTTTCACCTGGAATCACCCTCATCCCCTTTATGACTCTGCAACACCCCAGAGGCAGCACTAACTCACAGGACTTATTGGCTTAGTGAACAATACTTCACCTTGCCCCTTTCCAAATAGCACTTACAGGTTTGTAAATCATCAGATGACAGCTGCCTCTTCACAAGAAAAATGGCAGAGAAGTCAAACCCTGTTCACACTCTGAATGTCTGTTCAAAGCCCCCCTGCAGTTTAAGGCCCAACTGTCCCACAGAATTCCCAGCTGCCAGTGCTGTGTCCAAACCTCTGGCTCACGTTGCCTCACACCAAACCCCAACTTACCGCTTCCTCAAACGTCCACCTCTTACTGACTTCATGTTCATTGTGGTTAAATATCTCTTGATGGATCTCAATGATTCTGTGCCTCATGTTCTCTATCTCAGTGACCAGCTAGAACAGAATTTTCAAAAATGTAACACAGGTAGACACAGCATCCCCTCTGTAACTGCACTGTATGTCAGTAACCTGCAGGAATCCTCCCAGATCCATGGAATCTTGCCCTCAGCAGGCAGGGAAGGGCTGGGATGCTGCCTCATGGTGCTACAACCCTTAGCACACAACTGAGCTGGTTTTCTGTCTTATGCTAAAGCTGGTTTGAGATTAAAGATGAATTTGGATCCAAGTCAACCTTGGGCTTTAGCACATCTGTGTTTTCCCTATCAGCAATTCCTTTGGACAGCTCCAGACTTTCATATGCCTGGAGAGCTGTGAGCCTGCCCAGCCCATGCTGATGAGCTTTCTTAGACAACAGATCCCAGCCTGTTAGCCTGGAATAATTAGTATTCGTTGCCAAAGCTCTGTACATCACTTCCTTCCTTTTCTGTCCCACTGCTTTCCCACCTAGGCCAGCACTGGAGGGGCTGCCCCATAGCACAGGAGTGGGGGCGGTGCCGTGCCGGGGGCGGGCACTCCCCAGCGCCAGGGGCGCTGCTGTCACCTTGGCCGGGTCGGTGATGTCCTCGGTGCCGCAGGGCAGCTCCTCGGCGGGCTGTGAGTCCTCCCCGCTGTGGCCATTGGCTGCCGCCAGCTCCCGGCGCAGCTGCACAAACTGCTCCGTGGTCAGGAAGTCTCGGGGAAGGTTGTTCTGGATGTGTTCTTTAAACCTGACAACAGGCAGACACAAGTCAGCACAGTCTGGTGTCCGTGCTGTACTGCCCTGCCCACCCAGGGCACGGTGATAACCAAATCCCCGAGGGGTTCCTCTGCATCACTCCATTGTTACCCTGAGAGTGCAGCTGCTGCCGACTCATACACAGCACACGACTGCCACCACCCTTCAGGCTGCTGAAGGGCCAAGCTCCAAAGGGAACCCACAGCACGGGGGACTCACAGAGCCCTGCCCATGTAAGATGGACGGCAAAGGACACGATCAGGTATAATGGAAATCCTTTATCTCCCAAGCCAAAATATCTGTAGAAATTACAGGTACAACTGTGTGCAATTTAACTGAGCTTGCTGGTTCCCTGCTCACCGACCGCTACTAAAGCAGAATTCCATCATCTAAAACTTCACCAGTATTTCTCTCTGGTCAATTAAAATTAGTGTTTTACCACGTGTGGGCATTGCACAAGCAATTAAAGTTCACAACTGCTCCATTTTCTCAAAGACACCCTCTCTTCTTCCTCACAATCCCAAGGCCTGTCTTTATTCCACAGCAGAACCTGTGAATTTACCTAAAACGTTCATCAGTACTTTAAACTGATGGACAATGAGTACAGAAGTAAGGACACAACTACATAAAACTGAGAAACCGTTCCAAGTTCTCATGCTGAGGGAACATTTCCACCTTTCAGAAGGAGGGCAAGGTGTGCTTAGCAAATCCATGGCATTAACTAAGGCTTTGTGCTCCCTTTACCTCTGGAAGTGGTGGCTGTAGAGCTGCGTTGGGATTCCAAGGATGCGGTCATAGATGGATGTAACTTCCCTTAGGTTTCCCTGGTCATTTTCCCAGTTTATATACATTTCCCAGAGTCTGTCAGAACGGAAATCTGTCCCAGCAGCCAGGACTGCATGTTCATAGGCTCTGGAAAAGGAAATCAGTTGTTTCTGGGTGCGGTGACAGAACAAGGAAGGGAAGTCCTGGCTCTTACTAAAGACTATGAGCATCCTCATTTACTTAAAATAATTAAAAATTGATTAATAATTATATTAATTATTTAAGTTCTTCCAAGTCTTTTTCAGGTATCTCTAGCAAGGTCTCTAGAGAGTTTCCCTCACTTTTTCCCTCCAGCACTACAACAATAGAACAGATAAAGGCAACAGCAAAAGCCACTTGCAGGAACACAAGGTATTAGGAAAATTCACCACCTTTGCCACTTCTATCTTGTACAGCCTCCAGCCCCACTACTGCAGCAGTTTAACACCCAGAGCTGTGCAGCAGTCCTGCAGCTCCATTCAGCTCCAGTGCAGTTAAGGTTTCTGACCAAACTTTAGTCCAAACTCTTACTCTAATCAACACCACTGCCAGCCACAGAATTCATACACATTCCAACCATTGAAAACCTCCAAGGAATTAAATTCCTAAAATCCAACGGGTTCCAGTGCTGCACTAAGGATTTCCTAACACCTAGTCTGAAGCTCTCAAGCGAGAACTTGTGCCCCTTGCACCATAGTGTACTGTTTCCCCTTTCTCACAGAATTTGGCTCCATCATCTCCTGGAAGTCCTGAAGGTAACACCCAGCTGTTCCTAGTTTTCCCCTCATCCTAAGCACATCAATCTGATCCCAGTCTGCTCCCAACTCACCCCCGGATGGTACTGTTAGTTTCGGGATCAGTAGGGTCCAAGGTCTCCTTTAGGAAATTTATATAATGTATCCAAAGATCAACACTAAGAGGAATTGCCTGAAGCCCTCGGCGATATACCTATGAAGAGAATATGAACTGTACTTCAAATCCTTAGTGGTGTCCTAAGAGAGAGGCAACACTGTGTTATCCGGTGAACCTTAGAAATACTAATTACTGGAATTTTGTTTAAATAATCTACCATTACCATTCGGGTGGAGGTTGGATAGAACATGGCAATGTTCTGATCTCCACGTGCAGAGTCTTGATCTTCAAAGCGCAGCGGTCCCTGCATTCTGACCAGGTTGTGTGGGCAGGCTTTGGGGTACAGACCATAGGGCACAGACCCATTAGAGCATCATTGACAGCGTCTGACCAAAAATGCAATAAGATGGAGCAATTGTGACCAGCAAACCAACTATATTGCTTTGAAATGAGTAATAAATGGAAGTGACAGAAAAGCCCTGCCCTACTTGTTAAGCTGCAGTGTAATACAGAGGCTTGCACTGCAAAGCTTGACAAACTGTAGAGGTTTAACGCACCTGCCAACAAAGAGAGAGAACATTAGCTCCAGATGCCACAGCGTGACACGTGCACACACAGGGCAGGCCTGGCACCCCGTGCCCGGCTGGCAGGACTGGCAGGAGGCGGCGCTGGCCCTACGTACCTCGTCAGACTGCTTCACGTTGTCGTGCCGCTTCTCCAGGTCCGCGTACTTCTTCCAGTACCCGTAGCAGTACGGGTAGTGCGTGAAGAACCGGTCAAAGGCCTTCCTGGCCGCCGGCAGGTGGTTCTGGGGGAACACACAAGACAACCACTCAGCCCTTTCCTTAACAAACCCTTCCTGTTGCTCACAGAACAATTATTAACACTGTCCTAAAGCGACTGGTTGTGTTCTGTGATCTCTGCTGACACTGAGCAACCTGGTCAAGCGGAAGGTGTCTCTGCCCGCAACACGGGCTTGAAGGTCCCTTCCAACCCAAACCAATCTGGGATTTTCTGATTCTATGGCAACACTGGCAAGGGCAGCTGCTTAAGACAGCATTCATGACTGCCTGATGTCCAGCTGTATGCTTGCCACTGGAATCCCATGACTTGTTTTAGTTTTGTTTATGTGTGGAAGGCTGAGGAGAAAGGGGCAGGTACTAACCTCCTGCTCTACATACTGGAGCAGATATACCCATCCCGTGAAATCCTGGGGGTTGTCCTCGACGACTTTCCAGAACTTGTCAAAATCTGGAGGGAAGCCAGCCTCAATGTCTGTGGTCTGTAAACTCTCAATGTTTGGAATCTCACTCTCCTGCGTGCTCTCTTCGTTGAGGTCGGGGGAGCTGTCGGGGGACTGCTCCATCTCGGTGACACTCATGATTTCCGTGCTGAAGTCCATGTGCTGCTCCTCGGCCGCGGGCTCGGCGCCCGTGTCGGGGCCATCACTGCTCACAGTGGGCTGCTCCCCCTCCGTGCTCTCGGCGTTCTCCATGGCGCAGGCTGTGCTGCTGGGTCCTGGGTGGGGAAAAGGGCTCAGTATTCCTGCAGCAAGGACTCGCACAGAGCTCGGGGTGAGGCAGCAGCTCAGAGCCTCCCAAGTGCTCCAGGCACCCCTGTATTTCACCACAGCCCTAATTACACCTGCTTCATGCACGAGCCTTATTCACCACTAAGAAAACATTAACAGCAGTCATAGACTTTTACACCTGCATGTACAAAGTCTTGTGGGTTTTCTGAAAAACTATCACGGGGAGCTACTAAAGTAGAAAACTGAATCGTTACAGTTTTCCTGTATGAGTCCTGGGAGTTTATTGTAAACAATGATGTTGAAATGTCATAGAATCATTCAGGTTGAAAGCTCTCTGAGATCGAGTCCCAGTTACCCCTGCCAAGGCCATCACTAACCCATGTCCCTGAAGTCATTCAATTCTCCTACTTAGTACAAGTCAGTAACTCCTCTGCAAAATGAAGAGGTGGTAAAACGTACTCTCAGTGTTTGCTAAAGCAATGACTCTGCAGAGACAGGAATTACTCAGCACCAGACTCGGTCCCCACTGGTTGTGTCCAAACAAACCAACCAGCACCAGAGTGTCACAGACATGCTCAGGCTGCCCCTGACACCCAGCCCCTCACTCCCACCCACACCCAGTGCCAGCCACTTCCTCCCACCCCTTGGGACAGACTCCTTCTTCCTCCAGTCCCTCGGGACAGACTCCTTCTTCCTCCCACTCTTGCCTTTGATCTCCCTGCCAAGAGCCACTGCCCAGCCCTGCCCTCCTGCAGCAGTGCCAGGCCAGCCTGACCTGGCTGTGTGCCACCCTGCCTCGGCTGATCCCGGCCTTCCCTCCTGGAGCTGGAGCCAGAGCTGCTCAGCTGAGCCTTCTCCGTGCCCCTCATGGCTAAGGGATCCCACGGAACAACATCCAGGACACAACAGCTCAGAGCTGTGAGTCCACCTGGGGTAAGGACAGCATGAGACTGACACCCTCAAACACACTGCACCACTCCTGGTTCCTGGGGCTTCCTTGGAGGAGGGGACAAACACGTTTTGGATTTGAAAGAGAAAACGGAAAATCCCATCCCACTGTCTGCCCAGGGTTCTTTCCCACTGAAAGCTTCACCAAATACAATGATAAACCACCAGTAAAAGAGTGGAAAGAAAATTCTTTACAGAAAGGAAAAATCCCTCTTATCTTTAGCAGCTTCAACACTTGGGGTAACAGTTCACATTTTCCCAGGAGTTCACCAAGTCAAGGAACTCTGGCACAATGTTAAAGAGTCCACGTGGTCTACTCTGCAATTTTCTAGTAACTGGTTTTCCAAAATATTTCTGCTCTCCATTGGATAAATCAGCTGGAAACCACAGGCTTGGAGTGACCTGGGCTAGCGGAAGGTGCTCCTGCCCATGGCAGGGGATGGGACAAGATTGGCTTTAAGGTCCCTTCCAACCCAAACTAGTCTGGCATTCCATTATTTTGAGAATAAACATAATTTCTAAATTAAGACATTAAACATCAAGGCATATGGGTGTGGCTTTAAAAGCCATGTGGATGTGGCACTTGGGGACATGGGTTAGTGGTGGCCTTAGCAGTGCTGGGGGGATGGCTGGACTTGGTGATCAACCTTCATGATTTCATGATTCTATGAACTACTGCAATCATTTTCAACATGCAATAACATATGGCCTACACTCATTCCGATGTTGTACAGCTGATTTCCCCCTCTGGAAGGTTCAGAAGACGTACTCCAGTTTAAAAACCAATCCAGGTATCTTCGATTAGGAGGGAAAACAAGAGGGAGAAGCAGGACTGGATCTCCACACGAGGTGTGAGCTGCCCACGAGGTTTCAAACTGACTCCAAGTCTGTCTGACAGCTGCTCCAAGCCCGCCCCTGGAGCCGGGGCGGATCCCAAAACCCGACAGCAATCCACGCTTCAAAGCAGCCAACGGGACGGGCCATGCCCGAGCCACCGAATGCCTCCAGCCCGGGGAGTTCCGTGGGTGGGCACGAGGTTGGGCCACACCAGGGGAGCTTAATTCCAGCGCTTTCTACCTTAATTCCAGGGTTTCTTACCCAAATACCGGGGGTTCTACCTTAATTCCAGCAATTTTTACACCACTCGGGCTAAAAAAGCGAACGGGTGTATGAGACACCTCTACACACTGGTGTTAAATAATTGATACCAGCATGTATTATTCAGCCTGTTTCCAGCAAACGAGGATCGCACACGGAACTGCCGCTCATAAATGAGAATGAACTACGGGGAAACAGGCAAGAAACCCCAGCGGGGCCGGGGCAGGACCTGGGGCCTTATCTGAGTGAGCTCTGCCCGTCCCGGCCCCGATAAGGCTGGGACCGCCCGGGCAGGGCCGGAACCCGCGGCCGCGCCAGCACTGGGTTTGAATCACGGAATCCCAGGATCCTGAGGCTGGCAAAGCCCTGCCAGCCCCCGGAGCCCACCCTGTGCCCCATGCCCACCTTGTGCCCCATGCCCACCTTGTCCCCCAGCCCAGAGCTCTGAGTGCCACGGCCAATCCTGCCTTGGGCACCTCCAGGGCTGGGCACTCCAACCCTCCCTGGGCAGCCCCTGCCAAGGCCTGACCACCCTTGC
>JAWWEW010000165.1:62507868-62518382 GCA_035583185.1 Anabacerthia variegaticeps
CAGGTTGGACGGGGCTTGGAGCAACCTGGGCTGGTGGGAGGTGTCCCTGCCCATGGCAGGGGTGGCACTGGGTGACCCTTAAGGTGCCTCCCACCCAAACCAGTCTGCAGTTCCGTGATTCCATGGCTTTATCAGCAGCAAGCTGTCAGCTCTTCACTCACAGCAGGGTCAGCGCTGGGCCTGATTAACTGGCTCAATAAGCAAAATAAATGAGCTGCTCATTATTTTACACTGAAGGTCAACTCCTCACAAAGGTCTTTTCATCCAAGGAATGCAAAATCATTAACCACAGCATGGACTGCTATGGACATGCAGGATTTGCTCCCTGATTATGCTGTTCCTTGGAAAACCCATTTGCTAACCCATCCTGTGCACACAGCTCCCTCAGCTCCCTCCCTGCAGCCAGCTGAACAAAACTGATTAAACAGAAATAAACACAAGTTTCTGCCCATCACAGAAATCTGCAGAATTCACTGTAAGGGTAAAGCACAACAGCATCCCTTAACCTCAGTTTCCCACCAGGACTTTAGCTGCCTGCCAGCCTGGAGCTCCTTCTCCCCTGAGCACCAGCACAATCCCAATTTGACCCCAGAGCACCCAGAAATGATGTGAGCTCATGGAACAGTAAGAACAGGCACATCAAGTGGCCATTCTGTGACCTCAATGGAACAAGGTGTGCACTGACAAGCAAATACCTGTGCTGGAGTGATGTTCTGCCTCATCTGGGTCTCTGGGCCTTGCTGCAGACACTCTTGCAGGATGGGATTTGCTGCCAAGCAGTGGAAAGGTGTCTGACCTGTTCAAATAAACACATTTCATAAGTACAGTTCTGCCCACGGGTCAGAACCAACTGAAACCACTTTGTAGCAACAACAACAGATCTCAGTTTCTCTGTGGACGAATATTTCCAGTGTTTCCACCAATGTTCACACTGAGTTGGAAAAGAAACTGAATTCAATAGGAATTACTTGATGAGCAGGTCCATTATAAAGAACACCCTAAAGACAACCCTTATGAGGAAAGCTGACAGCAGGAGTACATTCAGGTTGCACTCAAAAATAAGGAACTCTTTGGTCTGGGGGCGCTGGTTCCAACCTGGCAAAGGATGATGGCAAAGGAGAGGGACCAAGTCCACCTGTCAGTCCCAGGGATGAGCTGCTCCCAGCTGGTCCTGTTTACCAGGAAAATGATTTATCTACAAGAACAACTCAGTACTGCTTTTTTTTTTAATGATTCTATGAACATTAAAGATTAGTAAATCCAGAGCCCTGTGTCCACCTGGGTGAGGGCACAGCAACTGCTCCACATCCTGCTGGGGCTGAAATACCCACAGCTAAAGACTCTCTTAAGATCCAGAGGAAGGTCCCTGCCTCAGGAATGTCCCTAACCCCAGTATCCAGCTCCCATGGCAGTCATTCAGTAGATAAACCAGATCCTTCCAAAAGCAAAGACACCAAACCCCCATGTTATTGGTGCCCAGCCACAGTGATTCTGTGAACAGACAAGGCCAATTTATTGCAGAGCTCACAAACCACTATCTGAGCTAAACTCTCTGGCATTTTTATGAACATTCCAAGGCCTTCAGTGCCATCTGAGATAGATTCTGTCACTCCTCCAAAGTCAGTCTCACTGCCCCTCTTCCTTGCTAGGTCAGAATTCCTGGATCTGAGGATCCTGTATGACACTAAGCTCTGCTTAAAGGCCATGGCAGGTTGTACAGTGGCCTTGCCTGGCACAACAGGACACACAGGAGTTTACAGCCCTGACTTTTAGGTATTCCAGCATTTGAATGTGGTATTTCAAATACTGTCTGTAAAACTGTGACTCAGCAGTGATGTACATAGGGAAGGGATGTGAATATAAACTAGTCCTGAGCTGCCCAACTGTGAAAACCTTCTGTTTGTGAATCATTCCAGTCTCAAACATTTCCTTTTTTAATTCCCTCTCCTTCCTTCTCTTCTATTAATAGAGTTGTATGTCAGCTACATGGAAGGGGGATTGGAATTACGTGATCTACAAGGTCCCTTCCAACCCAAAACACTCCAGGATTCTATAGTTCTATATAAAGATGTACTTAGTACACACAAAAATAAAAGATACCTTCAGATCAGAGCTACAAACAGCTTTATCATGGGTTCTGAGACTGGAATATTTGCAAAATTCCTCAAAAATTTTTTTAATTCCTTAAAGAATAGTTTATACTGCTCATTACCAACTGGGTTACTGCTCTTTACAATGTGTCATCACACAATTCCTATTTAGAAGAGCTCTGCAAAGGCATTTCAATTTAACAATGACCTCTCAGCAATAAAATGGAAACAGTTCTTGGTTCACAGTAAGAAACATCCACATTGTCTTCCTCTTCTCGCAGAACCCAACCCATCCCTTCTTC
This sequence comes from Anabacerthia variegaticeps, assembly GCA_035583185.1. NCBI lineage: Eukaryota > Metazoa > Chordata > Aves > Passeriformes > Furnariidae > Anabacerthia > Anabacerthia variegaticeps. The sequence continues at coordinate 62,510,261 of JAWWEW010000165.1, forward strand.
AGTTTCCAGGCCATAACAAGCCAAGTTTATCCCTCCTCTTAACTCACTCTCCTTCTTCCTCCCCTGCTCAGCCACAGGTCATGTCCCTGCTGTGGCAGGCAAAGTCTTCATCAAATATTTACCACCCTGGCACTGCCTCCCTGCCCCAGGCTACTGTGGGAAGTCCTTCACCTTAACAGCCAGAAAAAGAGAATTATGGAATTGTGCAACTCTGGTATTTTTAGACAGGAAAATGATTTGCAGAGAGAAAAATCCCACTATTAAGCAAAGCAATTCTATTAATCCCAAGTCATTTCACATCGTTATTTAACTAAGAGCAGCAGTGCCCATGTGAGGGCTCCACGTGGCACTCACATCACTCTCCTCCTGGCGGGCAGGGTGGGCACGGGGGAAGGCAGAGGCTCCTGGTCCTGGCTGGAGATGCCACTCTCGCTGGGGGAGGACCCGTGGGAGGGGCAGTCCCTGCAGGGATCCAGCCTGGCTGCACAGTCGGGGCTCTCCAGGCCTGCGAAGCTGCTGCTCAGCTTGGCCCTCTTCTTGGCCGCGCTGTTGCGCAGGGACCGCAGGGAGTTCTGCATCTGCAGAGCAGGGGAAACCACGGCGTCACTCTCTGCCCAGGAAACAGCTTTCTCAGGCTCACTGGAGTGCATTTCTGAGGGTTCTGTTCAATCCCTGCTGGGCAGTGTGAGCAGCACTTGCACGGCTCATGCACATTCAAAGAGCTCCTCCTGTTATTTTACTTCACAAGAATAATTACCCTGCAAGCAAATGCAGCTTCCCAGTGATGCTGAATCCCAGCTTCACTTTGCAAAGCACAAGGGCTATTGCTGCAAAAATGCATCAACTGCTCTGCCCCCTGTGACAGACCAAAGGAAGGGTGTGAGAGCTGCCAGCACACACAGGGGGACCTCGGGCTTATCCCAGCAAATCTGCGCACCATACAGTCCTAGAGCCATGGAATGGCTTGGGTTGGAAGGGACCTTAAAGATCATCTCATCCCACCATGGGCAGGGACACCTTCCACTGGCCCAGGTGTCTCCAAGCCCCATCCACCCCCGCTTGGACACCTCCAGGATGGGTGTCCCAACACTCCCAGGGGTGGGGCAGTGCTGTTACAAGTGTGTTTGATCACATTTAAACCCACCTCCTCTTGGTCCACTTCCTCAGTGTCCACGTGCAGCTGTGCCAGCCCTGCTGCCAGCTCCCTGCCCAGCTGCCCCAGCCAGGAGTGCTCGCTGTCCCCAGCCCCGTCCCTGTCCCCGGTGGGCTCGGTCCTGGCCAGGCGTGGGATGGGGGGCACGGGCCGGGCCCCGGGCAGGCCCCGCCGAGGGGGTGAGGGTCTCACCACGGCGGGTTTCAGCTGCAGGGAGGGCTTCTCCAGCAGGCTGTCCCCTAGGGAACACACAGCAGGTGTCAGGGCTCCCGAGGGTGGCACCAACAGCACCGGAACAAACGGCACGGCTCGGTTCTGTATCGCACCACAGAACTCCTTTGCCCCCAAAGGAGTGTTAAAAACACTCTTGTGCAGGCTCAGGTACCACCTTATTGCACTTTCAGTGCCTCCTTCCTCTAAGAAAACACAGATTAGTGTTCCATGCATGTGCATACCAACACAGATCCAGAGAACCACAGAACAGCCTGAGCTGGGAGGGACACACAAGGACCATCCAAGTCCAACTCCTGGCCCTTCAGTCCCTTTAAAAAGCAATTATCTTTCTTCATTAAGCAAAAAAGACTCACGTCCTAATGAACTACCCTGCAAGTTACTCCAAAGAATCAGAAAAAATTGAAATCCACATGGAAGATCAGCAAGTGAAGGACACATCTATAAAATAAAGGCACATTCCAGGGACAGGAGACTCCCAGAGCATTCAGGGCAGGATTTTCTACATGTGCACAAAAATATGGGTCTCAAAACAGAGGAAGTTTCAAACAGATTTCTTTATCAGTGCAAAATTTGATGTGGAAACTGTTCCTTTGCTTACAGAAGCCTCATGAGTGATTAGGAATCAATTAAACTAATCAAAGAGTAGAGATATTTTTAACCTAAAATAAGATTGCCTCTAGTAAGTGTTTGAAAGACAGATTGTTCAAATAACTGTAATTAAATACACTTAAAACTATTTCAGCTTTTCACTAAGGTTCACCAATGTGTACATGAGGACTTCAGACAGGAAATCAGGCCACAAACAGCAGTTTCTGCCCTGTCAGTGTAAACTGGGATGAAACCTGCACAAATTCTGCTCATTAGAGATGGAGCTGTTTGTAACCAGGTTTTAACAAGCTATTCAGAGGGGGGGAATTCTGTATGTCCATTCCCAAGTGCAATTCCTTCCACTGGAAGGTGTCCCTGCCCATGATTTAAATAAAGAGGCAAAAAGGCAAAATCAAGAGCAACACTTTCCTTGCCCATGTATTAACTAGAGCATTAAAACCAGCAGGTATTTCTGTATTGGCTTTCTCTAAAAGTGCTCTGTTTTGGGGTTGTTTTTATTGTCCTTTGAAGACACACCTCTCCCTGGGACGTTACTGGTGAGGGAAGCAGAGCTGCAGCACACTGTGCTTTGTGACACACTGCTCACTCCTTAGGAGAAGCTGCAGGATGTGAGCAGGGCAGCTGCAAATCCCTCCCCTGCTGGGACTGCCCAATTCCCTCTCACCTGCCACTGTGGGTTTTCTGACCACTGCTTGACATCCCTCAAAACCCAACCCCAAATCCCTTCTCCTTACACTGCCAGTGTTCCTACCTGTGCTGCCTCCTGACTTCTGACCGAGCAGCTGCTTCTGGGAGCCAGGTTTGAGCAGCCCCTCAAAGCTTTTGAGAGGCCAGGAGCTGGAGAGGCTCATGGCATGCTCCTGGGGCTTCCTTGGAGATGCAGCTGCCGAGGAGAGGTGCTTTGGGCTGTTCCTGGGGGAGGGCAGGGGGTAGGAGGGCAGGATGAGGGTGTTCGGGCTGGCACTGGGGCCTTGGAGGGACACGGTGGGCTCTCCCTGAGTGCAAAATCCTCTCTGGGTCTTGCTGGAAAAATTTAGGCTGGAAGAAACTGAACAAAGGGAAAGAGAACAATATTTATGGCAAACAGCTCCTGCAATAATAATTTACAATGAAATAATACACCATAAAAATAATGTACAAGGAAATAATTCACCACAATAATTTACAAGGAAATAATACAGCACGGTAATTTACAAGTAAATAATACACCATAAAATAATTTAAAAGTAAAGAATACACCATAATAATAATTTGCAATGCAATAATATACCACCTAGACTGTCAAAGCCTGAAGGTTTTACCAAAGCAGATAAATGAGGTACCTTCACTCTGCACACTGCACTGCCCCTCCAAATGTGAGTCTAAGCCTTAAACTATTTCTCAGGCATGTTTTGGGGAACTGTATTTTAAACAATGACTGATGCAAGTAAATCAAACATGGTTCTGATTGTCCCACAGCACCACCTTTTGTACAACACCCCGATACTGCCAAATACCAAAGGTGGGAGCTGAAAATTAGCCACAGACAAAAATACACATGAGGAGGCACAATTATGTCTGAAGGGACTGAACAACCTTTTAGTGACAGTTTTTATTTCCTCAGGAAGCAAAGAAATAAAGAGACAATTGCAGAGTAACATGCACTGACCTAGGACACTGTCACAACCCACATACCTTTGTCCTGCTGACAGTTATCCAATCCCAAAAACTGGAGCTCCGAGTCCACACTGCCACTCTGCCCACATGTCTGTGGGTACCCGAGGGTTCCACTTTCCCCTGAAATCTGGGGCTGATGAGAGCCCATAGCACCTTCCAAAAGCAAACACTAATTACTACACCAGCACTCATCACACGGTGCTCAGCAAAGAGTGCACAATAATATTGCCCAGTGAATTCAAAGGGTGTAGTTTGGAGTGTAAAATTCAAATACACTGAGAGTATTTAACTCCAGAGTCTCTAAGCAACCTCCTAATGCAGCTCAGAGGGAAAAAGGGAAAAGGACTGGCCGTTCTTCCAGGGCACTGCTCCAGCTGGGAATTGTAGGGGCAAAAGAACAATCCCCTCTTTGAGCAGATGACAATAAAAGGAAGCAAACACCTCCAGACCCCAAAACACAGGGAATGAGCAAACTTGGCAGGGCCACAGGGCTGCTCAGAAAGGGCCACAGGGAGAGAATCAATCAGGTCTGGTCTTGCCCAGGCTTTTCAGGAGCCTTTTGGCTACTGAAACACCCAAAAGTGTCTGTTCTGCAACAGCAGCTCAAACCCTCCCCTGTTCACACTCACCAGCAAAGATGGAAGAATTCCCAGAGCTGGAATCTACCCTAGTCTGGAAGAGAGTCCTGGAAGCCCCTTTTCTACTGAAAAATAACTCCTCACTGGCTGGGCTTCCTTGGGAGGGCCGGAGCTTTGGGGAGTGAGGGAAATCATTGGATGCAGAGAACTGTGGGGAAAAGGAGAATAAACTGTGTGAAATGGAGGCACGTTTCCCTTCCCTGTGCACACAGCAGGGTCACAAACAGCATTTTAAAATACCAAGCATCTTGATAAAGTTTTCCTCTCCCCAGTATTCAAATATTTGAAGATTTAAAAAGCATTTTAGTTGTTTTCCAGGTCTTACAGAATAACACTATTCACAGTGAAGGGGAAAAAAAGCCACACAAAGTAAACTGGTAGAAAACTGCACTATCCTAAACATTAAATCCTAAACATTAAACACTGACATTCTGAATTATGTACATCAGATGTGGAAGTGTTTAAATAGACAACAGAATCCCAGAATGGAACAGGTACTTGAGCTGTGCAAGCTTCAGATTTAGTCTAAAAGCTGGACTTGGTAATATCAGCAGGTTGTACCGAGAGCTGGGCAGAGGCAAGGGAAAAATCTCAGTAATACAAATATTTAGCAAAGAAAAGGCCGTGCTTTAAAGGAAGGTTTCTGATTTAATTAGTGAAATCAGGGATTTGCATCATTTGCAGGCTGCATTTACCCTGCTCTCCCCACTCACAGGCAAGGCTGCACAAGGGGAAGTCTGAACAGAAATGGAAATATTTATTCAGTGTTGGAAAGAACAGCACCACGTTCAGCCTGAAGACTCCTTTATCCACATGCTGCTGTGTGAAAGGGGGATTTGTCGCCTAACACCCACATAAGACATTCATTTACAAAAATAGTTATTTTTCATTTCACTGAACCTCTCAGTTCACCACAAAAATGGGATTCTCTGAAGGGGAACGTCACAAAAGCTCTTGGAAAAGGAAACTGCAGTTCTCCAGGAGCTCCTAACTCCATTATTTCCCCAGTCTATGCCTGGCCCACACAGTCCAAGTTGTTTTGGACAGGGAGAGACCCCCGGCACAGCTTCCAGCTCTGCCAAACCTTCCCTGCTCCAGGAGAAACCTCACAGTGATTTAACAGGTTGTCTTAAAAGTTAAATATCTGGGTCAGACAAACAGCAGCCAAATGTTCTGGTTCAGTATCTTTAGGGGGTTTAATTAATGTTGTAATGGGGTTTCAAAAAATACCACAAAACAAAGCACAGAACTCAAAATTTGGGACGAGAACCACAACCATGAGCACACACTAATTGTTTTTAAATCCTTCTAACATTTACTCTGTCCCAGAGAAAAACAGAATTGGTTATGGAATATAGACAAGTTTCAACAAAACCTTTAGGTCCTTTCCAAGGGAAGAAGAGACACAAGATACACACCCAAACCAAGAGAAATTCCACCCTTGTATCCTGCTAATAAGGATAAAAATAAACCTCATCATTCAAAGTTTTTAACTACATATTCCTAATTCTCCTCCCTCTGAGACTGTTCCCCTCAGAAATGGAAAATGCACTCACAAGAGGTACCTCTGGCAGTAAATGAGTACGTGAAGCAGAATTGGGCTGGTTTTCCAGCCAGTGCTGTGCAAGCCAAGCAGTGCCCAGAGGGAGCTGAGCTCCAAGATGGGGAGGACAGGGCTCTTCTTGGAGGAAACACTTCCCTGGGCCTGGCAGGGGGGTTGAGCTTACAAAAATGGCCCAGATTTTATCTTTACTGCCAAAAGCACACCGTGTGATTGACTGTCAGCATTGCCTGGCTCTGAGGGCATCAGTGCCCAGGTCTGCAGTCTGAGGCAGCCTCAGCAAACCCAGCTCAAGCCCCAAAAGCTTAAAAGTTGCCATCAAATCTCCCTCCCTGCCAGCCAGGGCTAAAGCTGGTTAATCGGCCTGCAGGGATTAGACTCTCACTCCAGTATTTTAGGACAAGTGCTTAAAGCACAGGACAGTGGGGGGAACTCATGGAGCCCCCACACAAACCAGGCTCTGAGGGACACCAGGTTCCCTTCCCAAGGAGGAGAAAGAACAGCAGGGAAATGCTGAAGTGGTTTGTTCCAGGTTATCCCAGCTGGGATAGAAGAGATGAGACCTTGGCATTCCTGCCCCTGGGATCAGCAAACATCATTTTCCATCCACAGATCTGCCAGTCCATAATTAAATGTCACTTTTACAAATTCCTGTGGCCTGGTTTCAGCTGGCATGGAGTTAATTTTCTGCTCAGTAGCTGGTACAGGACAAACTTAGGCCCCATTTTTCCACACAAGCAAAGCAATTTAAGCAGAAGGAGTAAAGTAAAACCTGCCATGATTGCACAACTTCACTCAGCTGTTCCAATCCCAGCTACAGGAACAAAAACTCTGCTTCCCTGTACAAAAATTATAATTACAGCATTACAAATTTGCTAAGCATGGGCTTGAGGGTGGTGGGAAATAAAGGCAAACCCAAAGCTGCCAGATGTTCCACTGGAGTAGATGACAGATCCCAGCAAAGGGATTTCTCAAAAGGGTTCAGGTTCCTTTACATTCCACCAGTACAATCAATGTTGGAAACTATTTGCATCCATCCACCAAAGAAATTACTAACTTGGTTACCAAAACACTTGAGAGTGGCCCATCATGCAATCACAGGGTGGTTTGGGTTGGTGGGACCTCACAGCCCACCCAGTGCCACCCCTGCCATGGGCAGGGACACCTCCCACCAGCCCAGGGTGCTCCAAGCCCCGTCCAACCTGGCCTTGGACACTCCCAGGGACTCTGCCAAGTCCTTGAAGTCAATGTGCTTTATCTATTTTTTATTTTTAGTACACATTAACTTACACATGTTTCACTTTACATCTTATCTGATCAGGAAAGTCTAGACATGGCCCCAGACAAGCACTGTGTAACATGACCCTAAAAACACCAGCAGGAAAACAGCTTTAAACATTAAGCTCCTTTCACGCACCCCTTCAGCCACAGAATGACTCCAAAAGTTAATTTTTAAGCAAATTCATTTCAAAGGAATGTCTGCATTAATAATTAATATTTTAAATGTGAGGTCAACTACCAGAATTCTGTGCAGGATAAATGCATTTACCTTACTGAAGGGAGTTAAGGGGAGAGCCAGGGCTGCCTTCCCACACACACACATTTCTGGATGCCCCAGGCACAAGAGGTTTCATTATACAGCTCCTGGCAATCCCAGTTCAGAAGGGATGTCTTCAGTGCAGGAAACATCATCCAGGTTTACCTGATCCCAAAGGATCAGAACTGAAGACAGAGCAACAAAGGTGTCAGCCTTCAGCCACCAGATAAATATTTCACTCTCAAACCTCCCTGGTGTTTAGGTTTCTGTTGCAGTGACTGTGGCCAACAGGGCTCCAAGTCTCCCATTCTTCTCGTGCCCAGCCAGGTCTGTGGACACCAAGAGCTCTCTGCACTCTGACTGCACCGAGCTCTCCACTGGGAATCACTGTGAGGGAACTAACAGCAATCTCCTCTCCTTCTCCCTGATGATGAGCAGCATTTGCCTTCTCTGGCAATAAACCCCTCCCTGACATAACCCTGCTTTAAACAAGGCTGTTGCTCTGCCTCCCAGAGGGAAGGATGCAGTACCTACATGAAATCATGTCTTTCCCAGGAGCAACAAGCATTCCCTACAGCCAGAACTTTACAGACACTCAAAGAAATGGCTTCCCACTGCCAGAGGGCAGGGTTAGAATGATGCCTTAGGATATTGGGCAGGAATTGTTGGCTGGGAGGGTGGGCAGGCCCTGGCACAGGGTGCCCAGAGAAGCTGGGGCTGCCCCTGGATCCCTG
>JAWWEW010000165.1:62603628-62619073 GCA_035583185.1 Anabacerthia variegaticeps
GTGCCCAGCCCTGGAGGTGCCCAAGGCAGGATTGGCCGTGGCACTCAGAGCTCTGGGCTGGGGGACAAGGTGGGCATCGGGCACAGGGTGGGCTCTGGTTTTGGAGTTCTTTTCCAAGCTTAGGGATTTTGGGATTCTCAGGAACTTGGTCTCTGTGATTGCCCTGGGCCTGGCAAGGAGCCGGTGCAGGATCCTGGGTCCTGTTTCCTCTGTATCTCCTCAGTGCAGCAAAGGGGCTCCTGCACTGGCACCAGAGGTGTGGCCCAAGTGTAAATAATGCTTAGGAGCTGTTGAGTTTCTCCACTGGGGGAGTGGGTACAGTTGGAGCTGGTGGAGCATTTCCAAGAACAGTCTCCACAGGCGTATAAATAGCACTTAAATGAGTGTTTTCCTCCCAGTTAATAACACAGCTTTATTTTTAACTCCCTTCCCAGTCAGTGGCACGCAGCACAAGGAGAGCGATGGGAGGAGGAGGGAACACATCCAAAGAGCCCTGGAAATGCGGGGGATGAGCCCAGTGTTGGCACCAGCAGCAGGATTCTGACAGTGTCCCCCGAGAGCCCGGGCACTCACCAGTGCTGTCGTGGCTGTGCAGGGACAGGCAGCCCATTTGTCACCCGAGCAGTGGGACACAGGGAGCTCCATCGGACACCACTTATCGGTGCTTTCACACCGTCCTCAGCCAGTCCCAGAACACAGGGAGGGCATAAATGGCCATTGGCCAGTGGCAAAAGGGTATCAGTGGGATATGCAGGGATTCCCACACAGGGACTTGCTGCCCGTCACCTTAATGAAGGGGGGGAGGGCAGGGATTACCGAGCTGCTGCATTAGCACTTACTGGAGTTATTTATTTACACCACCAAAGCTGCAGCTCTCCGGCCTACAGGGACCCTGAGGAAGTAAAGTGGCCAACAGGATGGCAGCAAATAAAGCTCACTGTAATGGGGAGATACAACTTAGGATACAAATTAGGACAGAATCATTTGGAAAATTCATGTCTGGAACTAAGAGTGATGACATGAATCACAGAAATACATTTTGGGAGGGACTGCTGGAGGTCATCCCACCGCAGTCCCTCCTTGAGCAGCAGAGCAGGGCAGCTGTGACTTTGTCTGGATGACTTTGGAAGTGCCCAGGGATGGAGCCTGGAGACTGCACCACCTCGGGGTGCCTCTCCCACTGGTGTCCACCCCAACATCTTGTCTAAAGTCTCCAAAACTGCAGCTTGTGGCTCCTGACCCTGCCAGGGAGGGTTTGGCTTTGCAGCCACCCTTCAAACCCCCCACTACAGGTGAGGTACCCGTGGCCATCTGGGTGGCTGAGCAACCAGAGAATCACAGAATGGTTCAGGGTGAAAAGGCTTTTGAGACCATGAAATCCAACCCTGAACCCAGCACTGCCAATCCTGTACCCTCTTTCTTGCTGACAGTAAAACAGCTTGTCAAACCTAGGTCAAATTTTACTGAAAAATTGGGCAAAATCAAACAGGTGGTGTTTTTAACCCAGATCTTGTAGGAAGGTTTTTGTTTTGTTTTGGGTTTTTTGTTTGTTTGTTCTCGGGGTTTTTTTTTTAACCCAAATAGCCTTTTAAAAGCATTAATTGATATTTCTAAAATCCTTGTCTGGATTTACAGTACCCATGTGCCATCAGTCTGTGTTGGTGATCAGGGAAGGGGGAGGAACCCAAACACCCGATACCTGTGCCAGGTCAACTCCTCATTTTCATCTTCGGGGTGAGCACTGTCCTGCTGCAAACCAGCCCCTCCTCCTGGGCTGTTTGAACCCCTCCCTGTCCCCCGAGGAGCTCTGAGCTCCCAGGGGTGCCCCAGTCAGGCCTGAGCACTGAGCAGGGCTGGGTTTGCTGGGCTGAGTCCTGGGCTGTGTTTGGAGGGGATCAGATAGCAGGCACAGCAGGCTGAATATCGATTGTGCTGTATGACAAGTACTGTTTTTGTGTTCTTGACTGTCAAATAAACAAAGCCTACAGTACAAATTAAGGGGATATGTCCAATAAATCCCATGTTTATAAAATAGCTGCTTTCTACAGGGCAGATTAATTATGGATGGCAATTAATCTGAGCTGCTAACACCTAAACCATGAATATTTTAGTGGAAGTCCACCTACAGCACCAGCCCTGGAAATTACATCCTACATTCCAGGGCCTGCAATTATTCTGCAAACGCTGCTGCCATTTGTGAGGGGAAGCAGCAACTTCTAAACACGGCAATAATCACACAACAGCAGTTTCCATATGCCAGATGAGTCATCCCTGCTTTTGTATTGCAGCATTATCAGAAAGGATCTCATGATACGATTATAACGCATGTAAAGCTTAGCAAGGAAACACTATATAAATTTTTAATATCATTTTCTATTCAATGCTCATGTTTTGTAGTGCACGGAGGCAAATTATTTTAACTAATTTATGCCAGAGTGCAGAGCTGCTGCTGGAATTGTTTTATCTCCATCACCCAAAGCTCAGCGTGACGAGAGAACACTCGCTACATGATTTTATGAACGCTGTGCCACAAACACACTGTGTGAGGATTGTCTGTAGTATATAATTGTCTATTTTTCTATTTGAATTTTTATTTTGTCCTGCTGATTGCCAGAGAAGACAAGATTTTCATTGAGCTTAATTTTGTGTGGCTCTTAAAAGGCAGAAGTGAAACAGCAGTCTTGTATCACCTCATGTGTGGCTGAAGGTCAAAGAAGCTTCAGAATGGTGATTTTTTTTTTTCCCCAAAACACACTTGCCTAGTGATAAGGGGTTATTGGATTCATATTTGACACTTATTAAAATCTTATTTATTAATATTTTTCTTTGTTGGAATTCATTTGACAACTGGAGAGGTTTAATGCCCAGATAATGAAGGGTTTGCTACCAATCTCTGGAATTCATAATATGGGAAGAGCCTCCCCCCCCAGCCCATCCGTGCAGCTCTCTCCATGGCCTGGAGCAGACAGACAGACATCCCCCAGGGAGCTCAACCAGCTGCCTGGGACGATTTAAGAGACAGGCACTGAACACAATATCATGAAGTGCAAAATCAGAATGGAAGAAAATCCCAGGAGCATTCAAGAACAGCCCAGAAGTGTGGCAGGGCTGAGGCAATGACTAGCCCAGGGCTGGGTTTGGGGGATCCTGGAGCAGGAGGTGCTGCTGGAAAGGGGGAACAATGGCTGTGACCTTTGCATTCGGTTTCCCTGAGAATTTTGCCCTTGTGCTGATTCAAGAGTTAAAAAGCATGAGGAGGAATTGTCAGGGTGTGGAGTGGTCCAGCCTGACTGGAGAGTTAATGATGGGCAGGATTCTCTTGGCAGTGGAAACCAACAATATTGGAAGAGCAAATGCACCAGACCTTGAGGAAAAGCACAGGGAAACTCTCAGCTGGGAAGTAATCCCTGTCTGTTCCCAAATGCTCTGGCAATGTTTGTTCATCCCCATTTGAGCCAAAGTGCTGAGGGTGGAGCAATTGCAGGGAAAATGTGCACTGAGGGGAGCTGGTGGGAAGCAGGGAATGTCCAGAGGGGCTCTGGGCTTTCCCAGGGGGCTGCAGCTTGGGAAAATAAGATTTAGGAATGTTCACAGGAGCAGGTTGAGGTCTGTGTAAGGAATAACAGAATCATGAAGGTTGGAAAAGACCTCCAAGATTATCCAGTCCAGCTTTTCACCTGGCCACTAAAACATAGCACTTGTCTATTGGTTTTTTGAACACTTCCAGGGGTGGTGACTCCACCACTGCCCTGGGAATCCTCTTCCAAAGGGGAAAGGGGTGTGTCTGTGTTTTTCAGCTGTTCCTTCTGAGCTGTGTGAGCTCATCATGTGAGTTCATGTATTTTCTGCTTCTTTAGAAGGGTTGAAACCTTTAAATCACCTACTTTTGTGGGCTGGCAGAGGGGGAAGATCTGAAGCTACTAAACAGTTGGGCTTGCTGGGAGGACTGGGGGAGGACTAGTCTGAAAAGGCCATAATGTGTTTGATTCACATAGAGAAAGGAAACAGCAGTGGAGTTCATCTCCAAAGGGGTACTCAGGTGGGAGGACGTGCTGTTTGTCAAAGACTCCCCTACTGGTTTGGGTTGGAAGGGACCTTCAAAACCTTCTTGTTCCAACCCCTGCCATGGCCAGGGACACCTTCCACTGGAGCAGGTTGCTCAGGGCCCTGGGGTTTGTGGTGGAATGGGGGGAGTGAATGGGGTACAAACCCGAGGGGCATTAGAGGAGGACCAGGAGAAGGCTGGAGCAGAATAGCTTTGGGGGCAGCGCCAGGCAGGAGCAGTGAGAGTGAGGCTGGCTGGACACTGGGAAGGGGATGGAAGCAGGAATGAGTTTTGGCAGGTTTCGGGCACTGGGCATTAGAAAACAGCTGCAGTGCTGAAGACTTCGGGGTTACTTTTACACCCAACTGGTGAGCTCTGAGCCACCTGCAGGATCTGACCCGGGGAAGGACAAGGATAATGGCCAAGGAGCAGCGACAGGGCTCTGTGTCCCCGTGCCACAATTAGCTCGGTGTTAATCACTCTCTTCTCCACGTCAGGTCTGGGGAAGGCAGGAAGTGCAGCTCCTGAATGTTTCTGGTCGGTATTTACGGGGCAGCACGGAGCAGTCTCGGAGGCAGCTCGTTCTCAGCCAAAATGCTGTCCCCTGACGAGTCCTCCTCGAAGGGCAGCCACGGGAAGGGTAGAAATAGCGAGAGGAAAGGTCAGCTGCCGGCTCCTGTGAGCATCAGGAGAGTCCCAGTGCACAGGAGACACAGCAAGCCTCCCGTGTTTAGTTTCCAGCCCTGTCTGTAAAGGCTGAGGAAGGAGAGAAAGGGCTGGATTTCTTTTCTCTGATGGACAAAGGAGTGCCCAGAAAGGTGGCCGTGGCCGTGCCACGCTCACGTTTTGGTTGTTTTCCAGGGAGGGTTCTGCAGAAAAATGGGAAATGAAGGGTTTGGTATCACTGGGAACAAGAAAGGGACATTTAAGACATTATAGTTCATAACCCAGGTTGAAAGAAGAAGGTTGGCTTTGTTAACAGTAATTCAGATTCTGAATGCTTATCTGAGAAGAAAAGCTTTCCTTGGGAAGGATTCACATGCTCTGCTCCTTCAGCTGCAGAGTAAGAGAAGCATCTTGGTGGATTTTCTGGTTAAAGCAGATTAGATGAGATTTAATATTCCTGATTTATTTGTTTACATATTTATTTGCTTTCTAAACCTAAGGGTAAAAAGCACAAGCGGATTTTAACTTCTTTCATCTCCAGGAACAGTAATTTCATTTCAAACCTTGCTTATATAACACAAAGCAGCCAAATCATGATTCCTTTTTCCATTTAAATAGCCTTCAATATTTATTGCACAGAGTTCAAACCCTGAGTCCTGGGGCTCCATGTGCAGCAGATCAGTCACTTATAAAGCCACAAGGAACTTCTGCTTGATCCCAGCCAGAAAGCTTCCCTGGATTAATTCCTGTTTTAACTAGAGAATGGCTTTTAAGACAAAAAAAAAAGTCCAGTTTTGATTTTTGGGTCCCCACTTACCTTGACTCTAAACAATGCTTGTGAGTTTTTAGGTGACAAATGTATTAAAAATAAAAGAGAAAGCAGTTTTCTTCCTTTCCTATCGAAGCCAAAGGTGTCCCAGTGCTGCAGGGAGTCCTCAGGTGAGCGTGTGGAGCTCCCTCTGTGACCACGTGGCCTTGGGGACCTTTTCACTCCATTGATGTCCCTTGTAGCTTGTGAGCAGCAAAGAGGACCTGATGGATGCAGGAGTGAGGGATGCAGGAGCTTTCTGGGCATCTTGCCCAGAGAAGCTGGGGCTGCCCCTGGATCCCTGGGAGTGTCCAAGGCCAGGTTGGACGGGGCTTGGAGCACCCTGGGCTGGTGGGAGGTGTCCCTGCCCATGGCAGGGGTGGCACTGGATGATCCTTAAGGTCCCTTCCAACCCAAACCACTCTGGGATTCCCTCCCAGCTCTCTGTTTCCTCTCTCCATACTCCCAGAACTGGCCCCCTTGCTGGTTGTCAGGTGGTGTGGATGTTCCCCTGCCATGGACCCCAAGTCCCACTCGGAGCCACGGTGCCCACGGGGCACCCACACAATCCCCACCCCCAGGAGTGCCCTCAGGCCATGGCTCTTGTACCTGGGATGTTAAATGGCCCTCCCCTTTAGCTCAGCGATTTCATGTCCGAGCTGGAGAGCTCTGCTGTCCCCCCGTGCCCAAGGGCATCCCGTGCCCTGTGCCACCCACAGGCTCCACACACTGGGGCTTTACAGTTCTTCCTGGGCCCCGAGGGGATGTCTGATAACCTGGGCTCAGGGCCAGTGCTTTGGCTCCCTCTTAGTGATGCCCCAGCAGCCAGACCCCAGAGCCACCCCCAATGCCCTGAGACCCATCAGATGGGTTGGAATCCACACTAAGTGCCCGAGTTTGTCCTGCCATCGACTGCACAAAGTGGAAAAGGGGTGTTTTGCTTCTCCCAGTTCAATCCAACTGGTGGGGTTCATCTTCCCTGCAAGAATTGCCAGTGATGGGGGAAGGAAGCCCCAGAATTCAATTGTGTGCCTTTGTATTGAAGATAAGGAGTGATAGTGAGGGACTGGAAGAAATCAGGACAAAATCATGCACTCATGGAGCTTGGAAAAGACCTTCAAGAGGAGTCCAACCTGTGACTGCCCCCACCTTGTCACCCAGCCCAGAGCACAGGGGTGAGGGCTGTGACACCTCATTTATCCCTCTGATCAATCCATCATTTCTGTCTCCTTCCCCAGCTGGACCAAAGCCCTGGGAAGTGCAACCAGGCAAGTGTCTTGGGTGTGAAAAAATAAAATAATTAAATAAGGCCCGTTCCTTTTTTTAATTAGATGAGATCAGAGCTGCTGCCATTACAGAAGAGCTGATTTGGTTCAATTAGCTTTAGTCTCAGATGTGGAGCATTCTAACATACTTTTTTTTGCCTTTGTTACATTAATTTAATTAGAAAACGCTATTTTAATGAAACAGGATACTGTAGCTTCCAGAAATGAATTTTCATATGCAGAATACTTGGGAAAAATAGCAATGAAAATAATTTTGATAAGTAACTCTCAGACCGAATATCTCTATTGTTGCTCATGCCCCGAGGTTATATTTTTAATTGCATGTAATAAATATAACTTTATTAATTAGGAGTTATCTGGAAAGGAAAGAGACATTTTTTTTTCCGCTTGATGGTGTATGGAGGCTTAAAATAAAATTACTGTTCCTTGGGGTAGGTGCATCTAATCTACCTTAGTCTTTTTTTGCTCTTAGGCTGCCAAGGAAATCAAGAATATAAAATCTTGTCTTGTTTGTTTTTTGATAATTGGAGAAGGTTGTCAGCCTTTAACTGGAGGAGATTTGGGATCCTTCTGATGTGACTGTTTCTCAGGGCAACCTTTCCCCCGGGTCTGTGGTGGGAATCTCACTTCCCAACCAACCCAGGGTGGCCTTTGTCTTCATTTTTAACTTGCATCAGATTTTTGTACCCTATTTCTCGCAAAGCCACAATGTTAATTTCCTATCCTGCAAGATGCTTGCATATAAAAAACACCAGCTTGGGGGTAATGATGGGATTTAACGCTGAGAACTTGGCTGGAGGATACAAGAAAAAGGGAAATACTGGGGCACAACATCTCTTTGTCCTTCCTTTCTGAAATTTAAAATAAGAATAAAAACCCACTTAGATTTCAGAGGAAGGAATTTTTTCTCAGCTGTACAGGACAAGGGGAGTTGGAACATGAATAATAAGACCAAAATATTTCAAAGTTTACTAAATTTCATACTCAGTGAGAAAGAGTTTCCACAATTTGGGCTTTGCTTCTCAACAGCAGCTCTGGCACCAGGAGCAGACCTGGCTCTTGCTCTGGGTGCTTTTCAGGGAATATTTGGGTGCTTTGAGTGCTGGAAATACGGGAACATCAGAGCTGCGCTGGGCTGGGCTAGGCTTTCCCACATGCAGTTTGGTGGCTCCAGATCCTTGTCTGAAGCTCAGCCAGTTGCCAATGGAGGGGGAATAACCTGGTTTGATTTGTGCTTCTTTCCCTTTGCCAGTGAGAAAAGAGGAGATTCCAAGGCACAATAATCCTGAGTTTTCGTTCTTCCTAACAACACCAAAATATTCATCTCCCACTGAATGCTCTGTTCCTAAACCTTTTTTAATTTTTTTTTTTTTACATGAGAGAAAAATCTCATCAAGCTCCAGTTTAAGCCTTTTTCTGCCCCATTTGTTTTTTGCTGTCATAATCAAATGCAGTAAGTTCATTACCTGGGAAGGTAAATGCATTTATGCACTGAACTCCTTCAGTGTGAAAGCCAGAAATACACAAAGGCCTGGAGAATATTAATAAACCTTTCCTAATTTGTTGACTTTCAAATAACAGTGATTTCTTCTTCTCTGTGATGCTGACACTTGCAGCTCCAGGACTTGCTCCCCCCACGGCTCCAGCTGTGCAGGGGGGGCTCCTGGGCAGGTGGGACCACACACACCTTGTTTCCATCCCTGGGATTCCCTCTTGCTCCTCTCCTGCCTCTCTCAGTGAGCTGCCAAACCTGCTGGTGCTCAAACCCAGCAAGTAATTTGGAGGAATGGGGAAAAAAGAAACAAATGTAAGGAAGTGTAGAATTTTTTATTTTGCACCTGGTCCAGGTCCTTGGCCCGGTTCACCCCCTGGCCAGAAATGTCTGCCAGAGCTCCAGGAGTGCTTGGACAGCACTCTCAGGGATGGGGGGGATTGTTGGAGTGTCCTTGGTAGGTCTGGGGGTTGGACTGGATGAGCCTTGGGAAGCCCTTCCAGCTTTGTGTTTTCGTATTCCAAAGAGTCAAGCCAAGGACAGGGATGGTGGGAGCAGCACTGGGGCAGCTGGAAAAGGGCTCCAGGCTGGAAGCACAGCTGCCTGCCGCAGAGGCAGGGGAGGCAGGTCCCAGGAGGCAGCTCCTGTCGTGGATAACGAGGATATTCCCAGCAGATCTCATCATCCCAGGTAATCTAAAGCTGCATTTATTGTTAAAACCTGGGACATGGGCACACATCTTTCCCTCTATCTTTCCAGATCTCTGTTACAAATCCCATAGAGGGAGAAGGTATCTGTGATTTGAAAGCAAAACCAAATTTGCACCTGAGTGTAGAAGGGAGGAAAAACCCCCACCAATTTTTAAAAAAAAAGACCAAAGTAGAATGTAGGGGAATGTGCAAATGCACATCTGGGAATTCAGACCAAGGGCTGGGAGAAGCTCTGTGTCAGTAGGGAGGGATGGGCAGTGGGGTGAGACAGGATGAGGGGGATTCTCTCTGAGTAAATAAAACCCCAGCAGTGTCACTGCTCTTAGGCAAAGACCAAATATATTGGGACACAGAGAGGCTGGAAGCCCTGAATGTGTGCTCACACTCTCTGTGTGGGAAGAATCAGGATGATTTATTCTGGTCTGGCTGTGATAATGAAACGCTTTCTATTCTCTCTGTAACTGGGGAGGATGTTAAAGAGCAACTGGTACCCATTTCTGAACCAGCAGGACCACACAGTTTGTCTCTAAGATCATTAGAAAATGGCCAGGGATCTCAGGAGCTGCAAACCTCATGGGTTTGTTTGTCTGCTCTTTACAACAAATCATGGAACCCTGGCAGAAGTCTGTGGGAACACAGAACTAATGGCATGGCAGTGTTTAAGGAAGGCCACGGGATGTCCTGCAGTGCCAGAGGCTGAAGGGAATGATGGCAATGGATTGTGGAAAGGCTGATACAGGATTAGTTGGGTGCCCTGGGCTGGTCCCCAGCGTGGGCAGCAGGGAAGGACAGGGAGATTGTGCCCCTCTGCTCCTTCAGGTGAGACCCCCCTGCAGAGCTGCCCCCAGCCCTGGGAACAGCACAGGGAGGGCATGGAGCTGCTGGAGAGAGTCCAGAGGAGGCACCAGGATGGGCAGGGGATGGAGCAGCTCTGCTGGGAGGGAAGGATGGAGAGCTGGGATTGTCCAGCCTGGAGAAGAGAAGCTTTGGGGTGACCTCATTGTGGACTTCCAGGACCTGAAGGAGCTACAAGAAACATGGAGAGAGACCATTGACAAGGGATGGAGGGACAGGACACAGGGAATGGCTTCCCAGTGCCAGAGGGCAGGGCTGGAGGGGAGATTGGGAAGGAATTCTTCACTCTGTGTTGGGGCCCTGGCACAGGTTTCAGTTTTAGGGTTTTGCATTTTTAGACAGCACTTAAAGCACTGCACAGGCACAGTGTGAAGGCAGCACAAGGGGGAACTGCTCTGATGCTCAGTCTCAAGTTGGCAGGAAAGCAGCTCTTTCCTCTAAGGCTACACAGGGACTCACAGTTCCTACCACACTTAAGTAAAAGTCACATTTCTTTCTAAGCCTCTTAAAAATGCTCCATGGTGTTGCTTGAGTTGAACTTCATGTTGACCAGAAATATCCAGGGGCTTCAAAGTGCAACCCCTGCCTTGTTGTAGAGCTACCTGTGATCTTTTCTGTTGTGTGCCAAGAAAAGAATTTTGGAAAGGTTCTCTGAGTCAAAGGTATTGATCTCTCAAGATATTAGCAAAGCAGGGAGAAACTTTTAAACTAGTGAAAAGAATGAGTGGAAATAAAACCACTCAATAACCTATTAAACAATGCTGAAATAAAATGAGGCTGCTTAAATGCAGTGGGGTGGGACTAACTAATCTTTAAGGGTCTTTAAGGTCCCTTCCCACTCAGACCATCCCTGGGTTCTGAGCAGCAGCTCCCCACGGCCCCTTTCCAGCATTCACTCCTCTGCTCCCAGTAGCTGGGGGTGTCCTTGCCCTGCTCTGCCACATCCCAACCTGGCCAGGCAGCAGGAGCAGAGCATCTCCTGGGCACTGAGCCAGGCAGGGGCCCTGGGGCTGGTCTGGGGTGGTGGAGCAAACCCACAGAATCCCTTAGGGTGGAGAAGGTCTCTGTGATCCTGCAGCCCAGCCACTGAGTGCTGTGGAGCAGATGCTGTCCCTGCATTCCCTGTGAATGAGCAGTGCTGGTCACGTGTTATGGTAGGTCAGTATCATTTATTATTTTTTTAATAAACTGGAAGCTGAGAAGACAAAAATGGATTTGCAGCTCAGCAGTGAAACCACACCCAGAGAGGAGCTGGGCTCCCCCCTGAGTCTGTCCCCTGCCTGGCCTTTGCCACGAGGGTCAGCTTTGCCCCTTAGTTTTTCCTGGGATCCTGTGGCAATGGGGAATGTTCTCTACTCTGCACGTTGCTGTGTGCCTTTGACTGCAATTCAGACTATTTGGGGCTGTAATGAACACCAGTTTTGCACACTGTTTCCCAGGAAAACATTCCTGCTGCAGCAGGGTGAGCTGTGGGATAAAGGGAGCACGTCAGCGGCTTCATTACTGTTGGTTTGCTCTAATTAAATGAAGATTTATAGAAAACAGCGAGCTAATTAAAAATAAGCTATCAGGAATCAGATTATTAAAAGTCTGTGGTGTTCACAGAGCTTCACCTTTGCCAGAGTCCTCTGCTTCTCCTTCTGCCAGAGTGTACTGCACTGGCAGCTGGAGGGGGATGCATGTGACTTTAGATATATACAATACATGTGTGTAAGTAAACAGATACAGAAATACTGAGTTTCTCCTGCTTGGCTGAGAGGTGACTTGTGAGTCCCAGCCTACCAGGGCCACCAGTGTGGCACTTATTTCGTGCTGGTTTGCTGGACACCTTGACTTTCCCATCATCTTCAGCTGGCCAAGGGGATACCAGTCTCTGGAACAAGGCAACCCACATTTTCAGACACCTTAATTGTGGAATCACAGAATGGCCTGGGTTGGGAAGGACCTTAAAGCTCATCTCATTCCATTCCTGGCCTCCCAGAGCCCAGGCTGCTCCAAGCCCCGTCCAACCTGGCCTTGGACACTCCCAGGGATCCAGGGGCAGCCCCAGCTTCTCTGGGCACCCTGTGCCAGGGCCTGCCCACCCTCCCAGCCACCAATTCCTTCATCATATCCAACCTAAACCTACTCTGTCTTAGTGAATTATTCCCCGAGTCTGTAATCTGGGGTAAAAGTCTCCATATAATATAGAGCAAGAAACACTCCAGCCCTTTCCTAAATATTCCATTTTTCCTTTCCTTTCCTTTCCACACCACCAGCACAGCTCTGCTTTGAATCTCCTCTGGGCCTCCCTGTCTGTGTTCTCTGCAGAACACGGGGCAGAGAAACACTCTGGTATTTTGCAGTGGGGGTGCAGGGATGGAGGAGGGAGGGCGAAGTTGAAAGACTCTGACAATGGACAAGGATTCCCAAATAATATCCTTCCACACTTGGTTGGAGTGAGACTCCAGTCATGGTTATTGCACATAATGATGTAACTGTAATTGCTTCTCTCTACAAAGGTATTAAATTAAATTCACCAAATGTCAAGGTCCTTTGCATTTAAGTACAATCCAGCAGGGGTTTAGTGGCTATTACTTTCAGCCCTTTAAATGCTTTAAATGGGCTGATGTCAGTTGTTTGTCCAACTCGGGCTGTGAAGCTCCAAGACAACAAAACACTTGGCTGTTGTGCCTGGGGGGTCATTTCATGGCATTTGAACACTGGAGGTGAACCAGCCCCCGGCACAGATGTTCCACCTTTCCCTCGCCTGCTGTGGCCCTCGTTAAGGGCACTGGTGTGGCAAGAAGTGACAAGTCACTGCCTTTAGGTAATCTGCTCACCCTGCATTTCCCGGGCTGATGGGAAGGCAGTCAGGGCTGGCGTGGCAGGAGCTTCTGCTGACCTTGAAATGAAGGGGACTTTCCTCAGGGTGGGAAATGAAAGGATGGTGGCTCAAAGCAGAGCCATGGCTGTGAGACTGGAGCTCCGTGGCCAGGCAGGGCTGCCTGTTGGCAGTGGTGCCCTGGCACGGCACAGCTGAGCCACAGGACATGCTTAGAGGGAGTTTTCACCATGCCCACCACAACAGAGATGTTGCTTTTCTCTTGTTTCAGATGTTGTGAGCAGGGCAGCAGCCGAGGTAGGTAGAAATAACCCCCAGGAAATGCGTCATGGCCCTAAGCCCAGAATTACAAGATGTGTAAATAAGCTGGGAGAAACTTCTTGTTCATGTGCAAACACTCCTAAAAAAAGGCTCCAGTGGCCCCCACACATCTGGATGCTGATGGGCAGCTGAGGCTTTATTAGAGCTGACCTGTTAGGAGAGGGCAGGGCTAGGTGGGATACTGGGAAGGAATTGTTACCTGTGAGAGTGGTGAGGACCTGGCACAGGGTGCCCAGAGAAGCTGTGGTTGCTCCATCCCTGGAAGTGTCCAAGGCCAGGTTGGATGGAGCTTGAAGCACCCTGGGCCAGTGCTGCCCATGGAAAGGAGTTAGAATGAGATATCTTTAAGGTCCCTTTTAATCCAACTAATTTTATTATTCTCTGACTCTGTGGATGGTCTGAGAGCTCATTGCTGCTGATGGAGCAGCAGTGAGTCATGCAGGCCGTGCGTAAGAGACACAGCTCTCTGCTCTCTTGCTACAAACATTATGTAAAAGCCCGGGCACAGAGAAGTGGAAAGGCTGAAGAGCTGTCCCTTCATGCTCCATGGCCCTTGCAAAGCCCTTTGGCTAAGCCCTGCCAAAGGGAGCCAGTGTTGCTGTGCCAGGGGTGACCTGCAGGATGCTGAGCAGGAATCAGAATTGTAAATAATGTAGGTTGGAGAAGACCTGTTAGATCCTTGAGTGCAGCCACTATGCAGCACTGCCTCCTGCCCAGCCCAGCTCCTGGGGAAGGGCTCAAGTGCAAAGTAACAGGAGGGCAGAGAGCACAGTCCCCTGAAACCACCTCTCCATCGAATTCTGTGTCATAAATGAGAGGGAAGGTGGTGAATTCAAGGCAAAGGTGAACGAGACAAGTCCACCATAAACCCCTGCTCAGCTCCCCTTTGCTGCAGTTTGGGGGCTGCAGCAGCACATCCTGTACCCTGCAGCTCTGAGGGCTCTTGATCTGGCAGGTCAGCACTTCCCCCGTGGGAACATGCACAGCCCGCTGGGCTCCCATCCCCACTCCCACTGCTGAGCTCACTCGTGAACCTTGATTAAATTACCATTAAAGGCTGTTCTGCTGCCTCTGAAGCAGCAGCAAACGGCAGGAGGATTGTTAGAGTGGGAGATGTGAATTATTGGATGACTTCCATGGTGCTGCAGCCAACACTCATGACCTGGGACTGGGACTGGGGCTGGGGCTGGACACCGAGCCTGGGACACTGGGATGGCCCAGTGGCACCTGAAGCAGAAGGGTTGGGCTGGGACATCAGCAGGGGCAGGGGCAGCACCCTTGGGAAACTGTCACCTCCTGGGTGGCAATGCCTGGCTTGGGGTCAGGGATCACTTTTCCTGCTGGGGGGTGGTTCGGCCGATTCTGGGGACAGGGAAACTCCCAGAGCTCTGTCACCAACCTGAGAGGTTGTCCTGGTGCTTCTGCCTTTGTTGCTCTACAGACATTTATTTCTGGCAGCTCATGGAAGGTGTCCCTGCTCCTCCAGGGGACTGGAACAAGATGATCTTTGAGGACCCTTCCAACCCAAACCATTCTGGGATACTCTGAAATATACCCAACCCTGCGGTGTGAGAGATGCACAGTATTGAAACCCTATAAATATTTAAATGTAGTAAATATTGGCAGAGGCATAAACAGATAAAAGCTGTGCAGTGCACACAGTGTAATCCTGAGGGATTTGTTTTGGCAGGTGTCACCCCACTGCAGAAAGGTGTCACAGCCTGGGAGCAGAGCTCATGGGAAGGGCAGTGCAGGGCACAGGTACAGCCAAGAGCCAGGGGCATCCCTGGGTGCTGCAATCACATCAGGCTCCTTCTGGCACACAGAGAGAGCTGCAAGAAACCACTGCCTTTAGGGGAAGCTGCAGGGTCTCAGCACCAGCCCAGCACTCCAGGACAGGAAAGGGCTGTCCAGCCCTGGCACAGCTGCCCAGGGCAGGGGTGGAGCCCCATCCCTGGAGGGATTTAAAAGCCATGTGGATGTGGCACTTGGGGACAAATTCAAGGCAAAGATGAACCTAGCGGTGGCCTTGGCAGTGCTGGAGGAACAGTTGGACTTGATGATCTCAGAGGGCTTTTACAAGGTAAATAACTAGTGATGTCTCAGTGGTACATATGTCATATATGTGTATGTGTGCACACAGGGACACACAGACACACCCTGTGTGTCCTGAACTCCTCCAGCCCTGGGGAATGGCCTTTCTTCTTTTCCTGCTCTAGGCACATCAAATTTTGATGATGAGGATTTGGTTTTTCTGTGACCACAGCAGTAAGATCATTGAAGATGAGAAGAACTATCTCATCTACAGCATGAGCAGCAAACACTCAGGAATGTGAGTGAGGCAGGGCCTTGGAACATGGTGTCACCTCTTTAAAGACTGCTCACTACATGGCAAAGAAACCCCTCCAGGAATCAGGGACAAGAGGGGAATGTGGACA
>JAWWEW010000165.1:62619867-62632777 GCA_035583185.1 Anabacerthia variegaticeps
CCAGCTTCTCTGGGCACCCTGTGCCAGGGCCTGCCCACCCTCCCAGCCACCAATTCCTTCCCAATATCCCATCTAACACTGCTCCTTGTTGTGTAACCATTCAATTCATGTTACTTCTGTTCAGTTATTGGATATTAATTCCATCAGAGCAGGACACTTTATTTCTTCTGGTTTTTGGGAGTGGTTGTTTTGTGTTGGGGGTTTTTTTGGGACCACATTTGTGTGGAAAATCCTGGCTTGTGTCACTGTCACTTCACAAAAAGGATTTATACAATGGGGCAGCTGAAGCTTAGGATGAGAACCTTCCAGTGGAAGGTGTCCCTGCCTATGGCAGGGGGTGGAACAAGATAAGCTTTAAGGTGCCTTCCAACCCAAACCCTCCTGGAATTCTAAAGCAGTGGATAATTCCCAGATCAGCATTTCCAGTACTTGCAGCATCAGCAGTTTCATGCATTGGAGTCTCTCCCTGGTCAGTCGGTATCACAAACCAGCCCTGACTCCTCAGCTTTCGTTCTACTGACCAACAAACCTTATTTTGGTGAAGCAAATTCTGCCCAACGTGCGATTTCCCTCGTCAGAACAATGTGTACAAATGGGAGATTCTGACATTGGGAGTTTTAGGCTAAATTCCATTTTGATTGGGTACATTTGAGAATACTGTCATTTATCAAACCCTCTTTCTCAGTTTTCCAGGCAGTGAGAAAGGGTGATTGATACAGGGCTGGGACTTTCTCCTTCAATCTTCTCTGGCCTGTCATTAACAAAGTATTGCAGCTCTGTCCGTGGCCTGGGCATTTTTCTTCCATGAAATTTTGCAAGGTCAAAGGATTGTCAACAGAACATCAATATCAACAATATATTATCCTGTATCTTGAGAACACATTCAGGAATAACAAGTTTGCTGCCAGCCTGGTAATACCAACTTACATCTGTCATTTATCAGGAGCTGGAATTGATAAAGAAGAAAATATTTTGCCAGCGCTGGGCCTGTTGTTTTCTTGTTTGTTTTGGGGTTGGTTTGTTGTGTTGTTTTAAAGTTGTCAGTAATTCCTGCATCCATACAGCTGCTGCCAGTAGGAGGCTCGAAAATGTTAATTTTTAATTTATAAATATTGTCAGTTTTGCTTTAGGGGACACCAGGGAGTATTTTATGGGGTCATTAATTCTTCTCTTGGGTGTGATGGGTTGTGTTGTCATTCCCTTGGGGGACTTTATTATTAGTCCCATGAAAGATGCCTTGAAGTATCTCATGACAATTAAAACATGTCCCTTTGTTCCAAATTAATCTAAGTAATTCTCTTTCAAAAACAATTGCCTGAAGAGCCCTACATTTAGGAAAGTGCTTGTGCACAAGCTGCAAACACCTCCTGAAGGTGCTCTTGGGACTGAGGGTCTGTGGGTTTGGGGTGGTTTCATAAAATCATGGAATGGTTTGGGCTGAAGGGACCTCAAAGCCCACCCAGTGCCACCCCTGCCATGGGCAGGGACACCTCCCACCAGCCCAGGGTGCTCCAAGCCCTGTCCAACCTGGCCTGGGACACTTGCAGAGGTGAGGAAGCCACAGCAGGGACCAAATTTCTTCCCAGTGTCTAATCGAGGTGCCTCCTTTTTTTTGTTTAAAACCAGCCCCCCGTGCTCTCTCAGGATTTGCCCCCATTTCAGCTACAGGGCCAGCAACACTTGCCCCCAAAACAGCCCTGCCAAACGCTGACCTCTGTCTCTCTCCCACCCCCCCCCAAGCAGCATCTTTGCTGTAAGTTAAATTAGGGAAAATCCTGTCCTTTCATGGTTATTCAAGGTACAAATGTGGTGAGCAGGGCCACTAAAACAGGCTTTGAAGTAAAATGTGCATTATGACTCTATAAATTCAGTCCAAATGCTACTGCAATATGTATAAACCAGGGATTTCTGGGAGGGGTTCCCCAAGTGATTTAAAATGGAGTTTCGCCCCCTTGGTTTCAGTGTCAGGAAACCTGTGGGTGCAATCATTCCAGAGTGATTGGCCAGCTGGTCCTAACTAGGCCCTGCCTAATCGAAGCTGACCATCCTCACCTGGCAGGGCTGGTGTCCCTTCAGGGAGGCACTGGCAGAGCTTGCCGCTTTTCCCTGGGCAGGACCCTCTGGACGGGTGCTGGTGGCTTCTGGCTGTGAGCTGAGGAATTCAGTGCTGGGGGGTCTTTAAGCAGTTTAAGTTTGGGTGCCTGTTTCTATTTTTCTCATCTTTCAATGATAATGGAATTGCATAGAAGCATAAGTAGTTTGCTCTGTTTTAAAATGGCTTTGAGACTTGGGCTGGATAGGAGAGTAATCACATGTGAAAGCCTGAAAAGCTGATAAAAAGGGGGTAAAATTGCCCAGATTTTGGGTTGAGATAGAGTGTGGCTCCCTGAGGTGCCTGTGCTGGGGCCAGTTTTGAACTTGGTGCTGCATTTTTTAGTAACTGTGTGTTTTGCAAACTCAAGGTAACAAAGTGCAGGTGAGGGTCACCCAGACCTGCAGGGGTGGTTTGGTCCATCCTCCCTGCCCTTCCTGCAGTCCAGGAGTCCCAAGGGCAGCTGAGCTGCTGCAGCCCCTGCACAGTGCCCAGGGCAAACTGGGGACAGGCTTACCTGGGGGAGGGAGGGGGGAAAGGCCCCTTTTGTTCCCTTTTGGATGCAGCTCAGAGGCTACACCGCGGCAGCAGCTGTGCCTTGGGAAGGATAATCCCTTTCTTGTGCCCAGGGCAGTGAATTCTGGGTGTCCTGAGGTGCTGGTGGCAAGGGGGGAATGCTGAGGATAGTTGTGGATGTTCCAGGTCTGCCTGTGGCTGTTGACTGCTTTTTGTGGAGTTTGTCCCAGATTCCTATTAATTTTTATTTGAATGGCTGCAGAGGTGTGAAGTGAAGAGGGTTTGGTTTGGGTGCTGAGTGGTGTGAGCTCAGCTGAGCTCTGGGGGTGTGTCAGCACATCGAAGCCTGGGAAAATTGTGTTTCCAGCCTGTGAATGGTCCCACACATGAAAGAGAGATCCAGGATTTAAAGCTGTCCCTCATGCAAATGGTTTTTGTTGTTGTTTGGCTTTACTTTTCCCTTAACCTGATGCCTCTGGTTCCCACTGGTACTCCCCCTGTGGGGTGGTGTGTCTCTTGCCCAGGTGATCCAGGAGACAGTGCCCCCCTGGGCTCCCTCTGGAAAGGGGGTTCCATTCCCCCTGGGCAGTGTTTGATTTGTAAGGTGCTTTTCCTCTTTAAAATTGCATCATTTTGGTTGTGCTGATAAACATGCCTATCCCTGGCACATTCCAGCCTGGGTTGGATGGGGCTTGGAATGACCTGGGCCAGTGGAAGGTGTCCCCGCCCATGGAGTGAGATGAGCTTTAAGGTCCCTTCTAGCACAAACCATTCTGGGATTCTGTGATAGGTATTTCTTTAATAAGATGACAAGTGACCCAGAGGGAGGTGGTGGCTGCACTGTCAGTGTGTCCTTGTGCCTGAGCTGCTGGTGTGTTTTAACTACTGCTGGTGACGTGACCTGATGAGAAATCTCCATCCTCAAGTTATTCTTGGGGACTTATTAAACCCTAAATACTGTCTAAGGAAAGAAGAAACTGAAAAAAGCTTACACCTTTTATTTGAGATGATATAAGGCTGTTTTGTCTTTCAGCACACTGGTAACAATTTATTTCATGGAGGTTTTTAAGAGGGACAAAAGTACCAGTTCAACCTGTGTTTAGTGTGGGTGGATGTGTTGCCTGTGTAAAAAGAAGGAACAGGAGTGAGTGTTGGACTGAGAGTCAGTGAGGTGTAAAGCATAAAGCCACTCTGGGAAGAGAGAAGACCCGTGCAGTGTCTGCAGGTGACATCTCAGGCTGATCAAAGGCACGTGGTGCCATGGTTGGGTCTGGAGGCCAGGAGTGGCCAGTGAGGCTGAGAATGGACACCAACACAGCCAGTGCTTTTAGTGGGTCTTGGAAAATACAAACAGAAATCCCTCTGTGCCCTGGCTGCTGTGCTGGCAGTGTCCCAGCTGTCCCTGTGTCCTGCTGTGCGCAGCTCCATCCTCTCTGCCAGGTTTTGGGGCAGGCTGGAGGGCTGTGAACAGCTCTGCCCTCAGTGATGCTTCTGCTGGGGC
Organism: Anabacerthia variegaticeps; assembly: GCA_035583185.1. Taxonomy (NCBI): domain Eukaryota; kingdom Metazoa; phylum Chordata; class Aves; order Passeriformes; family Furnariidae; genus Anabacerthia; species Anabacerthia variegaticeps. The sequence goes on from JAWWEW010000165.1 coordinate 62,623,977, forward strand.
TGGGTCCTGTCACTGCTCACCAGACCCATTCTTTGGCTGCAGTGCTTCATTTACCTGGGAAAGAGCCACTTGCTGGATCTCGATGGCTGGTAAGGGAAGGATGAGAGGCTCAGTTAGGCTGAGCTGCAGTGCTGGTGATGCTGCAGCAGCTTGGACACTTCCAGCACTGCTCCACCTGCATCTGTGAGCTCTGGGGTAGCTCTGGGGAGCAGCCACCCTTCAGCCAGAGCAGCCCTGCCTGGCGAGCTGGGGGCTCTGACACAGCAGATTGAGAGGTCTCATGTTTAAAGAAGCAGCAGAGTGGACAGGAGGTCTGACTTCTCCATTAGGTCTGACTTCTCCATTTGTAAGTCCTGCAAGTTCCCTTCCCCAACCAGCCTGTGTGGGGCTGGAACCAGCAGTGAACTTCTCATTCCTACTTCCATTCTGAATCTTCTTGTTTTGCCAGAACTGCACCTCCGTTCTCTGCACAGTCCTGACACTTTTGCAGCCCATTTTATTTCTGTCTGCTCTGATTTCTGATCATTTGACTCTAATGAGGAAAGACTGCTGTGACTGTGTGCAGGGGGTGTAGCTCAGGGCCTGTGCTGCTCCAACCAGGAATGAATTTCCCTGTTCCTGTCAGTGGCTTTTTATCTGCTCTTACCTAAAACTGTCATGATCAGTATGTCCCTGCAAGGACCATAAAGAGCCATCAGAACCATGATCTGATATCTCTGACCAGTCACCAAGAGATGTGGTGGTGCTGGGAAATGACAGTCATGGAATCACAGACTGTTTTGGGTGGGAAGGGACCATAAAGCTCATCCAGTCCCCCTCCCAGCCATGGCCAGGGACACCTTCCACTCTTCCAGGGTGCTCCAGGCCCTGTCCAACCTTGTTGAACTCTTCTATGGTGTTATAGGTAATGGAGTGTAAATGTCTTCCTTCCAGAGGTCTTCCAACACCTGAGTGGCTCAGAATACCAATGACCTGTGGGACTGTAAAATGTAATACTGGGATGGCCCACCAAACCTCCCTGCACACACTGCTGGAGGCTTGGGCTGGCTGGGCTGGGGTGAGTTTCCTTCCCAGTAGCTGGTGTGGGACTGTCTGGGGTCTGTGCTGGAAGATGCTGGTCCCACAGGGATCAGTCCCTGCTGGGCAGGGCTCCCACAGCACCAGGGATGGTTCTGCTCCCCACCCACCCCACCAGCGAGGGGCTGGAGGGACACAGCCAGGACATGTGACCCCAGTGGCCCAAGGAATGTCCCAGGTTATGGGATAGAGAGCAGAAGCATATAGAGAAGGACAAGGGGAGGGACACACTTGGAGTGATGCCATTAGTCCTCCCAACTCACTACGAGGTGTGCTGGAGCCCGGGGGTGCCTGAGCACCTGCCTGCCCTGGGCACCAGGGAATGCACTCCCTGTCTTTGCTTCTGTGGGTGGCTTTTGCTTCACCTGTTAAGGTAACTTCATCTCAACCCACCAGTTTTGTCACTTCTACCCCCCCCTCCTTCTCTCCCCATCCCACTGGGGGAGCGAGTGGAACCACGACAGTGCTGCTCCTCTGAAACCTGAGCAGTTGGGCAGGGGTGTAAATTAGTGTGGAAACAACCCCTGAGGGCCCTGGGGGGTCCACATGCAACCATAAATGATGATCTCTCCATATTAAAATAGGAGCTGTGATGTGCAGGAGAGGCAGTTCAGCAGGGGGGTTGGCTTTTAAGAGCAAATTAATAGATGGCAGGAATAAAACAAGCTGTAAGAGCCTGTTTTCTTTGGCAATTAGGATACACTGGGTGAAAAGTACAACTGAGAATTGCTTCTCTTAGCAAGTGGATGACTGGTGGAAAAGCAGCTGTTTCCATAGCCTGGTGAGGGGGAGACAGTGAAGAGAGGGGGAGCAGGGAGTCTCTTCCTTGTGTTATTGAGCTGTGGGGAGCATCAGATATATCAGAGAAATGTCTTGCTTGGCATCTGAATTCCATTAGTCCTGCTTCATCACAGAATGCCTTGGGCTGGAAAGGACCTTAGAGAGAGATGATCCTCTTCCACCCCCTGCCGCAGGGAGGGACACTTTCCACTAGATCAGGTTGCTCCAAGCCTTGTCCAAGCTGACCTTGCATCTGTGAGGTTTTCCTTGGGGCATCCCAGCAGGAGCCCTCCTGCTCCTGCCCCACACAAGTGTTCCCTTTTAGAGAGGTGCTTCTGGGGTCTCCTTTTCTGCTTCTTGGTTCTTCAGGCTGCTATTTAGCGCATCAGCACTTCCAAATCCCTCTGGAGGGTGGGCAGTGGCCAGGCACTGTTTCTAGAGCTGAAGTTAATGACTCTCCCTGTGTGGCGCCAGAGCACACAGGGCCCTGCACATCTCTGCTCCCAGCTTGTTCCACCTCGGGAAGAGCAAAATTATCCAGTGAAAGTCTGAACTGTCTGGGACTGAAAAAGTGTTGGTTTTATTGCTAAAGTCATTTGGAAATAATGCTCAAAAGGTGAGAAATCAGCCACTGAGCTCACCCTGGTTTAACACAGCTCAGACTGGGGAGGCTCCTGGCACTGTGAGAGGGACATGGCTTGGCTGGAGCTGGAACAGGAGCAGGATGAATTACCACGAAGCACTTCCCTCTCAATAGGCTGCCTGCCTCTCAAAGCCACATAAATCTGAGGGGAAATACTTGCACACTTCTCCCATCAGCTCAGCCTTTGGAGGATGAGATCTCAATAGCCTGCCTCACACCAGCCTTCCCCGAGGTGCCAATTCCTCTGCTCTGCTGGCAGGAAAAATGTGAAACAGCCACACTTGGTGCTCCAGCAGCAGCCTGGGTGGGCTGGAACTGCAATTTCTCTCGGGGAGAGCCTGGAGCTGAGCTGGGAGCTCCCCTCAGCTGGGATCACTGCACAAAATGCCACGTGTTGGGGTGCACATGGAGCCTGCTTCTCCTTGGGAACGGGCAGTGCTTTCCTGGTTTGGAAGTGGGGTATCAAATGTGCCCCAACACATCAGATGGATTTCTGTTCTCCCTTGTGCTGCTGACTGGGGGTACCTGAGCAAACTGCAATAGTGGAAGGTGTCCCTGCCTGTGACAGGGGGGCACTGGGTAGGCTTCAAGGTCCCTTCCCACCCAAACCATCCTGGGATTCTGTAATGTGGTGAGGGGAGTTTGACTGTGCCAGGGTGGGATGTTTGCCAAGGGACTAGTGGAGCTCTGCTCACATGGGCTGGGCTCTGAGAGCAGGAGGGGAAGGTACAGCCACAGCAGTGTCCTGCTGCAGCACTTCCATGCTGTGCTTGGAACTGAGGAAAGGCTGCTGGGAATAACTGACTGGGCATTTACAGGGTGGGATCTCAGGCTTTTAGAAAGGACAGGATTTTCAGCTTTGGGTGGGGAGTCTGGGCTGGCTGGTCCCTGGTACAGGTGATGTGAGGACCTCTGACGTGGTCCAAGTGAAGGTACTGGAGTGAGGAACTTGGACTCTGGTGAGGTTATTGTTGGAGGTCAGGGGGGACTTTTGAGGTCCAGCTAAGAGGGAGAGTGGAGCGATGGGTGCTCACGGGTCAGAGCTGCAATGGTTCCAGGATGGATCAGGAGCTCTGGGGAGTGCCAGGGAGCAGGAGTGGGAAATGCCCCTGGGGCTGCTCAGAGGAGGGGAATTTGGCCTTACCTGTGGCTCAGGAGCAGCAGTGACCTGTGAGAGTCTGGAGCAGTGAAAGCAATGCTGCCCAGGCTGTAATTAAAGGTACTTAAGGACCATTAGCAGAGCTTGTAAAAATGTTTTTTTTAATCAGTTTAATAAACGGAAGTCCTGGTTTAATTGCATTATAAAAATTACATGTGGGCTACGTTCTATAGAAAATTACAGGTGGCATTGATGTTGCTGTGATATGAATCAGTGCTATCCAGACTCCAGATTCATCCTCTGAATGGACTATCACAGGGTCTGCTGACTGTGACATGGAGCTGTGCATCACTGTCACCAAATGCAAATGCTGCCTCAAGATTTGCCAGAATAGCTGAGGACCATGTGCTCATCATAATCCTGCTGTGCTGGAAACAAACTTCAGTCTGCAAGGCTTTACTGAAGTTCTTGATGCTGCTAAATGTGGAGCTGAGGGTTTCTCCATCAGCTCTGACAGCACAGGCTGGGTGAAGAAGAGAGCGTGGTGTCCCTGCTTGTGGCAGGGATGGGAAGAGGGGATCTTTAAGGTCCTACCCAACCCATTCTGAACCTGATTTAGCTCCCCTCTGTGTGCAGCTGCTGTGTGAACCTACAGGCAGTGTTTGACAAGGCTACGGAGGGCTTGGGAAAGCTGAGGCAGGGTTTGTGTGTGGGTGGTTCAGTGTCTGGGGCTCTCCCAGCTGTACAGTAATGCTAAAGAACAACCAAAGCCTCTTCTTTTCCTTATTGAATTTCTGAGAGTCAGTGACACCTGCCTCCTGTTGTGGCCCTGCCACTGCAGAAACACGAGTGCAGAGAGAACATCCCAGTGCAGGGGTCACTGTGACTGCTGACACCTCGCAGGGATGAATATCTCCAACATCCAGCCTGGCTGCTCAGCTGGAGTGGCAGGACCTAAAACATAACCCTGGAACAAAACCCCAAACCAACCGCTGGAGGTTGTTAGGAATTCTTTTCCTGTGCACCAATTTGTGCCAGGGCATGGAGGGGCAGGACAAGGACCAGGAGTTTCTACAGGAGGGAAGGGTTAGATTAGAGATTAGGAAAAACTTCCCTGTGAGGTGGTGAGGTCCGGCTGCTTTTGTGTCAGGGATGGTCTGGGTGGAGTTTTGCAGCAAGGAAATGTCTTAGGAGGTGAAAGCTGAGCCTGCAGGCGTTCACTGAAAGTACCAAATAAGCCCAGGAATTTGGCATCCGTATGGAAACGAGCCCAGGAGCTGCTGGGGGGCTGTTTGCACCTTTGCTGTGCAGCCCTGGGGTTGCTGGTCTGATGCTTTTCCTGTCTCCCTTAAAAATACCTGGAAGATGCCTTGGTCCACGGTGCTTGGGCTGGACTGATCTCACACAGAGTTTTGGGAGGGACTTTGGACTTACTCAAATTTGTCCTGGGTTAGATCAGACTACCGTTCACTTGGTTGTGTGAATCTTGGGACCATTTCTACTTGTAAGTGGAGAAAAAAATATAAAAGCAAAGGAAAAAAAATGAAGATCATGAGGATAAAATGATCCAGTAACTGTGAATAATAATTTTTATGTCTGCTCTTGCCTTCACTTCCTTGCCAGGGTATCTTCGTGGTGTTATTGTTCCTGTCTCCAATCTTTTTTCCCTTGCTAAGCATCCTTTTCAGAAGTAGAATGTACATCCATATCCAGGCTCTTTGCACTTGCATTCATTATCCTTCGTTCTGTGTGCTGGGGCAGCTCCCACTGGCTTTTCTCTGAGCATCTGTCAGTGCTACCACTGGAAAATCCCCTTTTCCCTGCCCTTAACTTGGCTCTGTGGATCCATTCTGGATGGAAACCTGCCCATATTTAGCTCTTCTGGAGTAGTTGTTTTCCCTTTTTTGTGCACATCAAGGCAGAATCATTCTGTCGTTCTTAAGCTTGTTTTTTTTTTCTTTTCTTTTTTTTCTTCCCCTACTTCTGGGAGTTAAGGGCTAGAAATAAAGGAGTAGGGCTGCTCCCATGGATCCAGCTCTGTCTTTGCACCAGGATCCAGCCATGGACCTGCAGTTCCCAGACAGTTCCTGCTGAAATAACAGTAAAAGGGATGGCTGAAGGGTGCCCCATCTCTGGAAGTGTTTCAGGCAAGGTTGGACAGAGCCTGGAGCAACTTGGGCTAGTGAAAGGTGTCCCTGTCCATGGTAGGGGGTGGAACTGGATGGCTTTTAGGTCCTTTCCACCCCAAACCACTCTGGGATTCTATGAATGACAATGCTAAAAATTAAATGTATTAACTGACATATGCATGCTAAATATTTCATGCCACTAGACGAGAGTCTTTTGGAGAGCTCAGCCTCTTTCAGTGTGCAGCTCTAGGCATGTTCTCCATCAGGAAGAGGAGGAATTCAGTTTTACACGTGAAACTCAGACGTGGAACCTCTGGTTCTGAACCAGGAACAAAATGCAGTCTGTTACACACCCCAGATTGCTGTGGTGGGCAAAGCTTGTCTGCATCTCCTCCATCAACCATGGGTTTTCATGGGAGTCTCCTGCTTGCAGGCACCACCTTGATGACTTTGTGATGACTTTGTGCCACAGCAGGTCTGTGAGGTGCCTTTCAACCCAAAACATTCTGATTACAGTTGGACTTGATGATCCTTAAAGGTCTTTTCCAACCCAAATGACCCTTGGTTCTGGAATGTGTCCCAGGGCTGTAGGAGGTGGCAAGTCCTGGGCACTCTCCCTCCTTCCCTGTCTCCCCAGAAGTGTGGAGGGTGGGGAAGCTGAGCATGAGCAGCCCGAGCTGAGCTTTGGAGAGCTCTGGCTCAGTCCCTGCTGCTGGGGAGCCCCTGTGCTGAGCCAAGGGCTGTGGCTGCTCCTGGATTAGGGGGGAGGGACTCAGCAACTATTGTTTAATGAGCAAATCATGCATTCCTTCCTGCTTGCTGGCACATCTGAAAACAGGCCTCAGTATCTTTGGGAATGTTGGGGTTAAAGCTGATGACACCCACTGGCATGTGCTCCACTGCCTGCTCCAGAGGAATGGCTTCACTGGATCGCCACAAAAATCAGTGGCAATGAGGATTCTGAAGTGATGAAGTGACTTGGGAGCAGAGCTGGGCTGGAGGGGTTTGCTGTAACCCCCTGGATCAGGTCCTCAGCAGCTCCCCCTGCACTGGGAGTCTGAGCAGGAGAGTAACTAGAGGTTTAGCAGGGGATTTCTGAGCTTCACAATGTTTTGCTCTTCGAATACCATCCCAAAAACCCCCAATCCTTCGATGCACATTTGATGTGGTACATCCTGCTTAGAAAGAGCCACTTAGAAATATTTATGCAGTGCCTTGTTAAAGCAGCTGTAAATAATGCAGGAGTGTTGCAGACATGTCTGTTATGTTACTTCATTTGCTGGAGGTGTGCTTTGTGTCAGAGACAGGGAGTCTTCCTTAACTCTGTAATTCCCAACTACTGTTGTGTGGACTGTAATACATAACAGATAATGGGGGCTATAACACAGATCAAGCTATAAATTAGCAAAAGCGTGTCCTGAGGCTTTCTCTGATAGTACATGCAATGCTTTTCCCCTTAATTATCTTGTCAGGATAATTCCCTTTAATTATCTTGCCATAATAAATTCAGTAGGTGAATTAATGGGGAATAGTCAGGGAGCAACACGTGATTTTGACAGCGTTGGATTTTCTGTCAAGGTTTTTGCTGACAAACCAAAATCCCTCTGCTCCCTCAAAGAGCTGTTCAATGTTAATAGTGCCCTATTTTCCTTACATCCCATATTTCTGTGTTACAAAGAGGAAGGCAGAGCAGAGGGAATTGTGCAGTGAGTGGCAGAGCTGTGGTTTGGGCTGTGGGAAATCAAACTTGGTGGTAGTTAAATGGACCAGAAAAGTTCTGTGAACTTTTATCGAGCTAGCTTGTTGTTTGATTTGAAGGTTGTGGATTTTTTGGGAGGCTTTTTATGTGGGTTAAAAAACCTCTATACAGCAGAAAAGTATTTTGTTGTGATTTCAAGGATTTAAGATACACAGGGAGCAAATTCAAGCTGAACAGCCAGAGCATTCCCACAGCCCTTGCAGTGGTGGGGCTGTCACAGCAGGGGCTGCAGGTTGGGCTTCCAGTGGTGGTTGGAGGGGGAGACTGGGACCTGGGGCATGGAGATGCCTTTTCCCACTGGCTCTGGAGCCCTTTTCCCCCTCTGCTGTTGGGGCCAGGAGAGACAGTCCCCCTTCCACGAGCCAGAGCAGCAGCAGTGATCGCAGTGCAGTGGGATGGGCAGAAGAGACGTGTCTCTGATCTCCTGAGCCCCGGGAAGGCTCAGCCCCGCTGGTGCTGCAGTGCAGGTCTGCTCCAGCAGCACAGGGAGCTTCAGAAAGCCTGCATCCCTGGGTTTAACCACTGCTTCAAAACTGGCTGCTTCAGGAAGGCCCTGGGTCGTGCCCAAATTGCTGGTGGCTGTCAGTGGGTCCCTGCCAGCCGTGGGGGTGTTTCTGGGGCTCTGGGTGAGCACTGAGGGGGTTACCAATTCTCCACGGGCCCCCATTGCCTTTCCACTGCAGCTCTGCCTCATCTTGCTCTGCAAGGCTCCCAAGCTGCAAGGCTGCCCTGGTGGTGTCCTTCTCCAAAGCTGGTAGAGCATGGAGGGTATTAATTTGTTGAGAGACAGCAGCCTCTCAACGGGTAGAATTGATGGCAATATAGAATGCAGAGCAGCATGTAAAGTTTCAGTCTGTTGTTTCTGGGGAGTGTAGTATGGAACAGAGTATGAACTGGGAGCAAGACAGACACCACAGATTTCCCTGTTTCTCATCTGAGAGTTCACTTTTCCATTTTCTAGGATTATGCCACCTACTCAACATCTGCTATTTTTAAAAATATGCTTAAAAAAGAAAACCCAGTTCTATACATAAATGATGGGCTGTGCAGAGAAGGCCACTGTGGATGACATGAAGTTGGCAGAAGCAGAGCTGGCAAGTGACACTCTCAAACAAGGAGCCTGGGATGGAGTCTGCACAGAAAAGAAAGGAGTGCAGCTTCCCCAGCCAGGCAGTGTTTGGAGATGCTGCACACTCACTCAATGAACCATAGAAGTCAACTGAGAATAGGTTTAGACTGGATATGATGAAGGAATTGGTGGCTGGGAGGGTGGGCAGGCCCTGGCACAGGGTGCCCAGAGAAGCTGGGGCTGCC
>JAWWEW010000165.1:62740207-62760337 GCA_035583185.1 Anabacerthia variegaticeps
AGATAGATAGATAGGCAGAAGATAAAACATCTGAGTCACACAGTCCTAATCTTTCAGCTCCAAGGAACCAATCCTCATAAATGGACTTAGCCTCGTGAGTTTAGCAATTTTCCTTGTTGTTTCCATCAACATACAGCAAAAGAAAGACTTTGTTTTTCATGCATTATATGAAGAAACCCCTGTAAATCCTTGTCCCAAGAGGTCACCGAGCACAGGAATTTTGCAAGGTGTTTACCTGTTCAGTTCACCGGGGCAGTTAAACTAACCCTCAGTAATGTGAGTGAATTTGGGAGCAGGATTTAGCTCCCTTTCTCTTTTAGGAAGGTTAAAGCAATATCCACCAGGGAGGATATGCAAACATTGAGGGGCTGGGCAGGGTGCACTTGATTTTCTATCCTGTCTTTGCAGGATCCCACTCTTGGCTGAAGCAGAGTCTCTCGCTGCCCTGGCTCTTGGGGCTTTTCCTCAAACAGATCTCAGTCCCAGCCATTCCAGATCTCAGTCCCAGCATTCCAGATCTCAGTCCCAGCCATTCCAGATCTCAGTCCCAGCATTCCAGATCTCAGTCCCAGCCATTCCAGATCTCAGTCCCAGCCATTCCTGTGTCCTCTGTTTCTTTGTTAGTCTTTGTGGGTAACTCTCTGTCCTCACGCCAGCTTGCACACCAAAATGAAAACAAGCAAAGCATTTGGAATGGCTCCTGCCTGGCCAAGAAGTATTGGAATACAGTCCCTTGGGGGTTCTCTTGGGGTTTTTTTTTCAGACCTGAGCAGACTGGGCAGTGCCTGCAGCTCCCCAGCCGGGAGAGGATCAGTGGGATGGGCTGTGGTGCTGCTGCACAATGATTTTGTGGGCCTGACCCTGCCCTGGTGAGGGGATGTCCAGGGGATAAAGAGATTCCTTGACAATTCAGCACACACCGTGTGGGCAGGAAGGAACCTGCAGGGAGGGATGGGCAGGAGCAGAACCAGGTCCTTGAGCAGGATGAGCCAGGGCTGCTCCCTGTCCCCATGGAGCCCCAGCAGCACCAGTGCCAGCACTCACACCTGCACACAAACTGGTTTAAAATGGGACAGGACTGGCCCAGACCCACCATTCTCTTTGACTGCTGGCACCTGGGACTGTGGGGCTGTGCTGACCAGCTTGTGTGGCTTTAAAGCATTGCTGCATTTTGATGCTAATGAGTTATGAACCCTCTAATTAGTGCACATGGTTCATCATTAAGCCTGTCATTTAGCCTCTAAGTGGAAAGGTTCTCGGTTTGTATTGGCTATTTATGTAATGGCTATTTCTCTTTATTTGATTATAATTATTTTATCTGGAGGGTGCCCCTCTGTCAAGGCTCTTAGGAAGCTCTACAGGCCATCAAGAAGAGCATGAACCTGTAAATACAGATTCTGAAAGGATAACATGGAAGAAGCAGATAAGAAGAGAAACAGGGAATTTTTTTCAAGAAAGAAAAAAATCCCAAACCACTAATAATCCAGGAATATGGAGAAAGTTGCCCAGCAGTTTCAGAGTTGTGTGGAGCCACAGGCTGGGCTGGGAGCCGTGCCTGCAGACAGGGAGCTGCAGCATCACAGCAGAGCCAGGGCCCCGGGGTCCAGCTGATCTGCACTCCCTGGAACTGATGCTGCTCTGCTTCCAATTTTCCCACTTCACTAAACTATCCAAGGGAATGTATTTAAAAGTGTAACATTAAAGTCTGCTGGTCTCAGGTTGTTTGTTTTGATGGGTTATGGAGTGGGGAGTTGCAGCTGGGAAAGGATTTGACCCTGTCCCTGCCCAAGTGGGCTGTTTCCTTCCCTGGCAGAGGGGCTGTTTTCCCTGGTGCTCCAGTGTTTGCTCAGAGCAAAGCTGGGTGGGTGCCATGTGTGCTCCTCCCAGGTCCTGGTCCCATGCCCAGGGCACTTTGTGTGGAAGTGGAGCATGGCAGGACTCTCCAGCAGGTCCCCTGAAGTCCCAGTGCTGGGTTTGGTCTGCCACCGCCTCCGGGTTTCTGCAGCATCGCTTCTTCATCCCTTTGCTCACGGCTGCTCTGCCTTACACAGAACCTTTTCGTTCTGCCCACTCCTCCAAAATGTTTATGGGGAAAGGCAAAAGAGAAACAACAACCCCCAAAGCAGACAGTGTGTCTATTCCCAGCCTGGAGCTGAGGTGGGAGCGGGGTGACTCACAGCTCCGTGAGCTCTGTCGTGCAGGAGCCGTCTTCTGCCTCGGTGTCCCGTAGGAAGGAGCTGTGAGCAGCCATCCAGCCAAGCTGTGTCACAGGGGATTTCATTCCAGCACTTGCCCTGGATCACACTTGACAGGCTGTGTTGAGATCAAGCTTGTCATCCGAAAGGAAAACCCATCCTGATTCAGTGATGCCAATGGGCAGGTTCCCCCCATTTCCGCAGCAGTTTGCTCTGTTTGATCAACCTTGCTGGTAAAACTGTGTTTCTAATTTGGAACATGATTTCTCAATTGATTCTTGTGCCTTTCCCTGCTGGAATGAAGTTCCCAAAGTCTCTGGAAAGGTGTTTCTTTTTCTTTTTCTGGAAGTACTGAGGTATCTTATTCAAAGGATGGTCTGGGCAGGTGTGAAGCAGAGTCTGTAGAGAGAGGCCCTGACAGTAAGTGGTTGTTCATCTTCTGAGGGGCTGAGGGCTGCAATCAAACCTTCTGCTTTTCTGAGACATCTGCTAGCAATGACCCAGCCAGTTCTCCTCTTGCATGAGAACACACAGCTCACTCACTTCAAAAAAAACTTTTTTCTTTTCTTTTTTTTTTTTTTTTTTTAATGAGAACAGTACAGCAAATAGAAGGAGGAAAGTTGTGAAATCCCCTCCTGAAACTGCCATTTTCCAGGAGTCTCCTCACATGCTTGTGGATAAACTTGGGTGCCCTTGCTCCCTGTCAGCACAGATCAATGGAAAAGCAATTCCTCATCCATCCTCAGCCAGATGCTGAGAGTTACCAGATGAGTCCTGGGTGGAAAGGAGTCCCTGCAACTGCTGTTCCCACCCCTGGGGATGCAGGTCCTTGCTGGGGCCAGGCTCTCACAGGGGAACGTACAACTGTCCTGGAGAAACACCATGAAAACTGGGGAAACCCAGGCTACTCAACTCCCACTCAGGAAGGAGCTGCTGGGCAGTCAAACAGAGAACTGGCACAGACCACAATTCGAGGAATGCTGAGCAGCATCCATCCATGTGTGAGTGCCAGCACATCCCAGGGGTCACTGCGTGGGTGCCACCCTGGGCTCACTGCACAGGGGTGGTCAGAGGAGCCCCAGGCAGGACTTAGCCCTGGCAGGGCTTCATGGCTGGGAGTCCCTCCTGCTCTCCCTGGGACTGTGGGGGCAATGGGATTGGAATGCAGAGGGAGGGTCCGGAGAGGTGATGGTTGTGGCTTAGGCTGAAACTGCCCTCCAAAAAGATCAGCAGGCAGCTCAGATATGTCTTCTTGTCCAGCTTCTCTCAGTGTATGAATAAACACACAAACAGAAGCAAAGGACAGAGAGATTAAAAAGGAAAAACAACCCATCCACATTCCATGGAATTACTTGTGCTCCCAGCTCCAGTTGTCATCCAAAATGAACCAAAGGTTTCAGGAATTTCAGCAGGAATTGGGACTTCAGGCACATCCCTCTCTTTGGGATTTCAGGCACATCCCTCTCTCCAGTTCTTGCCTAGCAAACCCCTGGGTTTCTCTATTTTACAGCACTAATTATGAGATCCCACAAACTGGAATAAATCTCTCCTGGTATTTAAGGTGATTTAAAATACAGTCCTTGTAGAAAAGCTAAATTTGTTTTTTGCCATTTAAGAGCTTTAAGCCTTGAACACCCTGATACAGGCTGAACTGAAACCACCTGCTGACCTTCAAAAGTAGTTTTCATTGTAACAGTCCTCAAATAGAGGAGTTGTAAAAATCATTTCCATCCATTCACACTGATTTACTGCACATCACAGCACAAAGCAGCCACATAAATTATTCTTGTATCAAGTTTTGCACAATTTTCCTGTCCTGATAGAACAGTTAAAGTGGGTGCTAGATGTAATTTAAACTCCATTAAACTTATTTAAGATATTTAAATCAATCTAATATTGACCAAAAAATGGTTTATATTTTTCAGTCCCTAGTGATAAATTATTCTGGATATGTATTATAGGAATGCTCAGATTTTAGTTCCTACCAGGGGTCATGGCAAATCCTACTGACCTAGAGAGACAGTCCCCACATGGCTGAAATTAAACACTTGATCTTCCAGCACAAAGCAAAGTGGACAATTACTTACCTCCAGTGTTGGCCACTTTAACTTCATGGTCTCATTCCAGTCTTCCAACGTGCTTTTCACAGCTCCTGAAGGAAAACAAACAACAAGACTGAAGTGTTCATGTGGGTTTTACTCCACACCCACCTGAGATGTTGAACCTTGGAGTGATGAGCCCATGGGCAGGACAAGCCAGGGCACTGGTCCCCACTGGGCTCATTCCTTCCCCAGCCACTGCTGAGCCCAGAAGCTGCCCAACAACCCTGGCCCAGCCCTGGTTTAGCCCCAGCACAGCTCCAGCAGCAGTGAAACTTTCTCCAATATATCATGATGTGGAGAAGGTGTTCCACCTTCCTCACCTTTGTCCTGAGCCCCCTCCCTCTCCTCACCCCTCCCCAGCAGTGTCAGGTGAAGGATGGCTAGACCAGGCTTAACACCAGAACAAACATCGAAGTAGAAAGAGGGGATTTTCTTAAGGAGAGGCAGAGAAACTTTGGTAGAGGTCACTGACAGAAAATCCAGATGCCTTGGCACCAAGTGCAAGGACACTCCAGCAGTGCCCTCAGGGCTGGGGCAGGAGCACTGGGATCCTGTCTCATGACCATGGCTGGAGCTTTACAGCATCTCCCGTGGCTTTCCCACAGCATCCCAAGGAAATACATTGTGTTCTCTGCAAGACATTGGACAAGAAGGCTCCTTGAAAAGTAACTGCCAGTTATTTTTGGCCATTATGAATATGCTGGCTGTGATGGCCCCTGCCTGCCCTTGGGGTACATTTTGAACTTTCTTTGCAGCCAGATCCTCTGTGACACAAAACAGCTGGTTCAGAAAAGTGAGCATTTGGCTGAAAGCAGATGAAGTCATAAGAGGAATTATGAGATGTGACAGCCAAGAATGTGAGGGGCTCCAGTGACTGTGGACACCACAGTTTGAGTGAAGAAGTCAATAATAATTAGGGTCAATAAAGGTACAGAGAGGTTTATACAGAAAGTAACTTCCTGGTTTTATTTGTTAATCAAAATTCTAGAACATAAGAAGTCTCTGCAATCAATACAACCAAAGTGATTATTGAAATTAGTTCTACTGTGCTTCCTGGAAAGCAAAATGCTTAGAAAAGAAATGTTCCCAACAAAGCGAGAGGGAAATGTCCCTGCTGATGTCCCTGTGCCTCAGACACGGAGGGTGGAGCTCTGCAGAGACGATTCTTTGGAGAAGCCTGGGGAATTTGGAGAGCACCCCCCATGGCCCAGGGAGGGAAGGCAATGGGCTGCACAGATTCTGTGCTAATTTGAGCAGGACCTGATATAATAAGTGTGAGAATCTCACACATAGCCTGTGCTTCTCAGGTCAGCTCCAGGTCTCCTTCCAGTGGCTCTCAGCCCCAAGAGACAAGAAGTTGATAAACAAAATTATATGGGTATGTATAAATATTTACATGTGTATGTCCACATACACATACAGGCAAGTAGGGTTTTCATATGAGAATTCTGAACAATGAGCAATATTCTGCTAATACATGTTTTCAATATTTCACTGCAGAAAGATTGTTAATTACATAAACTAAATCATTTTTAGATTCTTGTTAGAAACTTTAAAACCTGCAACTAAAATTAACAACAAACCCCACCCTTACCTATATAGCATTACACTGCAAACAGAAATGTGTCTAGCTAATATTTCAATGAAAAGCAGGAATAATGATAATAATAAAATATCTACTGCATTAAAATGCATTATTTTTCCATCAGAAAAAAGTATTTTAAGGACCTATTCCCCACATGGGTATTAAAACTCAACATAACAAAGCAGATGACTGGAGAGAATGCAGGATATCTCAAACCCAGTAAATGGCTTTATAATTTGGTGTTCTGTTTGCTGCTTCTGTTTTTCTGCTTGTTTTTGCTTTCCCAAATGCCAAAGCAAAACGATTCACAGCAGGTAAAGCATCAGACAGCTGAGCCCAAAATATAAACCAGACCAAACCCACTACATTCCATCTTATAATTAATTCCATGATTAGTGGAAAGTGAAAAGTTCAGGTGCTTAAAATAATTCTTTGATGATCAAAGGATATCACAGAATCATGGAACCACAGAATGATTTGGATTGGAAGGGACCTTCAAGCCCATCCATCCCACCCTCTGCCACAGGACATGGTGGCAGGGACACCTTCCACTGTACCAGCGTGCTCCAAGCTCCATCCAGCCTGACCTTGGATGCTTCCATGGGTCAATTAAAGTATGATCTGAGTAACCGTGGCCATGTCTAAAATCAGGACATTTATAGAGAGCACAGGCAAGATTTCTCCCCTACATTTTTACCTATGTAGAAGCTCTTTAAAAAGAGTTGAGAGTGAAATTAGAGATGCAAATCCTTATTAAACTGCGACCCGCTGGGAATGACAGTGCTGGCTTTGTGTTCTCCAAATATCCAACATTGGAGGCTTTGTGCTAATCCAGATAACTAATTGCATCACAATTATTTTGCTGAAAGTCAAATTCAGTGTGCGGGATTTGACTAAATGAACATTTAGGAACTGCTCAAGCATATGAGCATCCTTCTCTTTCTCCCAGCTGAGTACAACAGAAACCCACGGAACTGATCACTTTAAGTATAGTTTAATTAAAAACTGGTCAGACTGGTTTGACAGCCCCCAGAAACTTCACTGAGCATGAGGAAGATGAGCTACATCTTCCAGCTCAGGAGATTCTATGATTCTATAGAGAACTAGTGCTCAGCAGTGCCTTTGTATGGGCAGTGTATCCTCAGCATTTGGGGACATCTCTATAAATCTGGGAGAAAGCTTCAAAAAATCTCGTTATTTTATTAAATCACAGAGTCACAAAATGGTTTGGGTGGGAAGGGACCTTAAATGCCATCTCATTCCACCCCACTGCCATGGGCAGGGACAACTTCCACCAGACCAGGCTGTTCCAAGTCCTGTCCAAGCTGGCCTGGAACACTTCCAGGGATGGGGCAAAACCATTGCTGCTGTACAGCTATTAAATAATTTGTGTTGTTCAGTTAGTGCAGGGCCTTTGTCCAGACGTCCTGTGGAACGAGAAACCACAATCAATAGTTCACTTGCCCCTGCACTGGGATTCCTTTTTTTTCTTTTTCAATTATTTTGGCATGACTGACCCAGTTTTTTCCCCAGTTTCCTGAAGCTCTCGGCCCCTTGACCCTGCAAATGCTCCACAGACAAAAGAGGAGTTTAGAAGAGGAATCCTCCCATGCAGACCTGGGTATGACACTGCCACTTCCCACTCCCTGTGACCTGCTGGTAAGTCACTAAGCAAAACCAAACTGAAATAAAGCAGCTGTCACCATCCCAAATCTAAAATAAAAGAGCCAACAGGCAGATATTTAAGGCACGTTCCCACGGCAAACCATTCAAATGTGATAAAGGAGATTGAAAGAAAGTCTCCCACCTCTGCAGAGGGTGGTTTAAGCTCTGGAAAGGTGATGGCTTTCAAAGCCTGGGGAGGGCATTCAGGAGCTGAGTTCTGTCCCATGAGAGCCCTGGGATGTGGCAAAGTGACCTTGAAGGAGAATGAAAACTGTGCAAACCCTGTAACGTGGCTGCCAGAATGGGAATGGCAACAAAAGTGGATTTTTCCACCAGTACTTCTCTGCACACCAAACGTATTTATACACAGACATGTTATATTTGGAATGCTTAAATATCTGCATTTCCAGGTGCTCGACTATAGCCCAGAATCAGCTTCCTGTGGAAAACACCAAGAACTGAGACACATAACTCAGGCCCAGGTCCCCCTTCAGAAAACAGAGCCAGTGCTGGGGGTGTAGGATGCAGTTTTTCTAGATAATCACTTTGCACAGTTGATCTTGAACCATCAGCATTCATGATAATTATTATCACATCTACACATGCACTACTTTTCAGCCCAACATCTTCCACTTGACTACCACAATTTAGCTGTTTTCCCCTCTAATTTTCATTGCATTCCATTTTCATCCTTTCTGTAAGAAGAGCAAACTATCCGTTGCTTTTTGCCTTAGAACTTCATCATAGTAATGGGAAAGACGTCAGAAATATTGAAGAAAAAGAGGTGGTGAAATGTCACACCGAAGGAAGAAGGCTTTCATCTGGTGAGTTTGTCAGAAGATGCTGTTTGGCACAAAACTGCTTCATTTCTGCACTGTCAGACCCTAAAGCAGCGTTTCCCCAGCAGAACAGCAACGAGGCCACGAGTTCCAGTGACACAGCACAGGAGATGGACATTAATACCTTGGCTGAGGAAACCTTGTCGTTTAAGGAAAGGTTGCAGGGGAGATTGAGGGATAATAATGAGGGATTAGGGAAGGCAGGTGGTGACTGTGACCTGCCTCTGGTCCAGCTGCTCTCGGCAGCTCAGAGAGTGGCAAGTGCCATGGTCACATCTGTAACCTGCACCCCAAGTGAGGGCAGGGTCAGCTCTTTCCACGAGGTGGGATGTGCTGCCCAGCAACAGAAACAGCTGGTCCAAAAGGGCTGGCCTTGGAGGTGGGGGGATTTAAGTCCCTTTGGGTGAAATTCATCTTGCTGCTTTCACCATCAGGAGGCCTTAGCAGAGTGTGGTGGGTTCCAGGTGCTCCATGATGTGTTGGTGCAGGAACCCACACCCAAGCACAGCCCTGCCTGTTAAGGAACCTGGTCTGTGCACTAAAGCACTCTGGATGATCTGCCTCAAAGAACAGCATGGACTTCTAGAACTCCTGACAGGAGGGTGGAGCCCAGGGGGTCAGGCTCTGCTCCCAGGGAACGAGGGACAGGATGAGAAGAAACGGCCTCAAGTTGGCCCAGGGGAGATTTAGGTTGGATATTGGGGAACAATTTCTTCACTGAAAGAGTTTTCCAGCCCTAGCAGAGCTGCCCAGGGCAGGTGTGGAGTCCCCATCCCTGGAGGGATTCAAAAGCCGTGTGGATTTGGCACTTGGGGACATGGGTTAGTGGTGGCCTTGGCAGTGCTGAGGAATGGTTGGACTTGATGGTCTCAGAGGGCTTTTCCAACCTCAATGACTGTGATTCTCTAGGTGAGAAGTGAAGCATTTCTTTGGAAATTGAAGATCAGAACAATCCCAGAAAATAAGACTCCAAATGTAAAGGAGCAGGGGTGTGATGCTTCTTGCAGCACTACAGGACCCTACCAGGCTGTGTCTGTAAAGCATACCAACAAACAAAACTCTTCCCTGCTCCTTGAAAGCACAACCTCCTCAGCAGGAGCTGTGGTGGCTGGACAGGCTGGAGCTGAGGAGGGCACTGAGGTGGCTGAGCAGTGACTGCAGCACATGGGAAACACTCCTGGGCTTTGTGGAGAGTCAGGGAAACAGCTCAGCCACAGAGGGTTCAGGGGGGTGCCAGGGCAACAGCACTTTCACCTCAAAAATGTTTGTGCAAAACATATGTAAGAACATATGCAAAGCATTTTATAGCGATATTTATCTTTTACAGGTTAGATAATAAACAGAAAAATAGCAGTTTGACAGTGGGCGTTTGTATTTGTCCTGGTGTTAGAAGTGTGGGCTGGAATAGGAGATAATGTGGCAGCTCCAGGGCTGGGAGGCTTTAGAGGAAAATCTGATAAAGTTCATGACCCTCTGGAGCTGCTCCTTTTATTCTTTTATAATATAAATAAGACAAGAGGACATGGTCTTAAGCTCTGCCAGGGGAGGTTTAGGTTAGATATTAGGAAGAAAGTCTTTACCGAGAGGGTAATTAGGCACTGGAATGGGCTGCCCAGGGAAGTGGTGGATTCTCCACCCCTGGAGGTTTGTAAGATGAGACTGGACGAGGCACTTTGTGCCATGGTCTAGGAACTGTGGTGCTGGTGGACCAAGGGTTGGACTTCATCTCAGAGGTCTTTTCCAACCCAGCTGATTCTATGATTCTGTATGTTATTCAGATTATTCCTTTCATTTTATTTAACTTGAAGTTAACTGATAAGAGGCAAAAATACTTCTGGATACCCACGAGCCAGAAAAAAAAATATAAATTGGATGTTGTAATACAGAGAAACCTGTTATTTCCCCCAGATTCTGAGTCAAGCCAGGATGCTGCTGCACTTGCAGTTTAACCTCTGTGGCAGAGAGACTCCCTTTCCTTGACAGCAAATAACTGCTGGTACATTTGGGCACAGAACAGATGTGGCTGGTGTTTTTATGTTTTGGTTTCCTCTGCCAAGAAACCCCAGCCCAGGACAGGCAGAAAACAAATGCTCTCATTACTGAGAGCTGCAGATTTCATTGAGATCTCCACCGAGGCTGCACTGGCAGGATTTCTGCCTATAAAACACCCCAAATCAGGGGGATTTACAGCTGACTGGAAACCTCGGCTGTCCCTCACTTCTATTTCTGCCCAGCCTTGACCCAAAGGTCCCACCACCTTCCCCAACCTCCCTGACCAAGCATCCCCTGGCCTGGGGTACAGGCACAGCCTCCACTCTGAGAACAGCATCCCAGGGCTGTTTCAAGCTGACAGAAGGAAAATAGAAGAATCAGAAAAAAATATTAGAATCATTAGACTCGCAGAATATCCTGAGCTGGAAGGGACCCACAAGGATCATTGAGTCCAACCCTTAGAAGTTCTTCTCAGCAGCACAGATATTGCTTAAAGATTCTGCATTATAGATTGAGGATTAAACCTTTCCCCCAAAGGAAGCAGAAAGTACCACAGAAGAGGAATAAACCCAAAGTCAGTGTGTTCCTGAAAGAAAGATTATTGTGAAGACACACGCAACAGAGAGATCTCTGTCAGAAAAGGACCTTCTGTTCAAAAAATAAAAAAGACAAAATTCCACAAATTTTCACAGGATAAGCAAAATCACAATAACACATCAAAAATTGCTTTGGGAACTAAAGATACAGCATATGCTGAGAGCAACTCTTTTACCAGAAGTTTGGAGGGAGCTGAAGGGACTGATCAGAGCCAAGGAAGACAGGAGGAAAACTGCAGGAATTCTGTGACCTTGGCCCTCAGTGCCAGCCTGGGCCAGGGGTGAATTATAACCCATCCTGCTCTGGGCTTATATGTCTGCACAGCAACCTGCTCCGAGCTGGGATGGGAAGGGGGGGGTTCCTAGAGCAAAGCACAGGGGGCAGAGGTGGGAGGTAAAGGAGACCAGGAAATGTCAGAGCCGGCTGGGCTGTGCCCACTGATCTGTTCTTCCATGTTCCTGAGCTGGCAGAATCTTATTGACTCGCATGCATTATTTAACTACATCCATTGCACACTTTGCATTTCCAGGAGGAAAGCCAGAGCTCACACATTCCCAGACCAACAGAATTCCCTTGCTCTCCCGTCATCCCAGAGGAAAGCTTTCCAACCAGCAGTCTGGGGTATCCTAAAGGAAAGCTTTCCAACCGCCAGTCTGGGGTATCCTAAAGGAAAGCTTTCCAACCAGCAGTCTGGTTAGGGTTAGGGTTATCTGCAGGATGGGGGAGAGCAGCAGTGAGACTCAGGGGGCCATCTCAGGCATATCCTGGGATTTGGGGCTCGTTTGACATGGTTTTGCCATTTCTACCACTGATGGGATGGAAGAAACAACAAGAAATGTTCCCTCATATGCAGACCTTGCACAGGGCTGTGACTCCAGACCTCCTGTGTGGCCTGGTGTTGCAAAATACCAACAAATGGATTTTTAAACTGATCTGTGTTCCTCAGAAGTGTTCCTGGGAATGGATGGCCCCAGGAAATCCCAGAGCAGGAGGAAAGGCAAATGCAGAATTCCAGATGTGCCACTGGACTGGGGCACCTCAGTGCTTTGTGCTTGCACTGGCCCAGGGTGCCCAGAGAAGCTGGGGCTGCCCCTGGATCCCTGGAAGTGTCCAAGGCCAGGCTGGACGGGGCTTGGAGCACCCTGGGCTGGTGGGAGGTGTCCCTGCCCATGGCAGGGGGTGAAATGAGTTGGACTTAAAGGTGCCTTCCAACTCAAACCAGTCTGGGATTCTGTGATTCTCACGCTGTGCTTGACTTCAACTGTTCCAAAATGAGCTTTTTCAAGCCCAACTCACTGCCAGAGATACCTGACAGGATGAAAATCTTGCCCAAACTGTTCTCACAAGATTTCAGGTTCAGTTTTGCAGGCTCTGCTCTGGAACAGTCTGGGCAAGGGTTTAGGCAGCATTTCAGCCTGGGATTGTTTGACTGAGTTCAGGCTTAGCCCTGATCATTGCTGGGTAGACATTCACCTCTGATGGTTTGCCAGTGAGCAAACTCAAAAATGCAAGAAAGGGGAAAGCTGTAAGAAGGAATGGAGGCGTAATGGGTTTTCCCTTCCCCCTCCCCAACCTTTTTCATACACAAAGGGGTGAAAACACATGATTAAGAGTAATCTGAGAAACAGAGGCTTGATCTTTGGCTACTGCCTTTGCAGTGTCTCTTTTATCTGACATACTCCTGCAGTAGCTCAGCCAGCTTTCCTGAGTGGAGTGGGAGGAGAGCTCAGCTTCTCCCTCCCTGCTCCTGAGGAACATCACAAGAATTCAGAGTGATCAGGGGATGAAAAGAGCACAAAATGCTATGTAGTGCTCATGTGCTTTAAAAGCAGAGGCGAGCCTGGTGACCCAGCCCCAAGCAGAGCACATCCTGCCCTGCTCTGCCCAGCAGCACCAAGCCTTCAGCTCTGGACGTGGGATGGGACCAGTGCAGAGCTCAGGGCTCCTTTTGGGGCAGTGAGCCCAGTGACAGACCACTCCAAGAGGAGCCTCATCGGCTGCCTTGCTGCAAGTACTGCTCGTCATTAGTGTAGATATTTTAATTTGGCTGTCAGATCTCCTGCATTTGCCTCATGTCTTGTCTTGCAGATCTCCCTGTGCTCGTAAGAGGAAATAATCATAGAATGGTTTGGGTTGGAAGGACCTTAAAGGCCATCCAGTTCCACTCCCTGCCATGGGCAGGGACACCTTCCACTAGCCCAGGTGGCTCCAAGCTCCCTCCAACCTGGCCTTGGACACTTCCAGGGATGGCACATCCAGTTTTTCTGGGCAACCTGTGCCAGGCCCTCCCCACCTTCGCTGTCAAAGACTCCTTCCCAATATCCTGTTTACCCCTGCTGTCTGGCAGTGTGAATCCCCCTCCCCTTGTCTCACCACTCCATATCCTTTCCAGAAGTCTTGCATAAGAACTTGCAGAGCCCTTGGCTCTCCTGTACTGACCAACACACTCCAACACCAAACCCACCCTGTGACACGAGCAGAGGCTCAAACCCAGGATGGATTTTCATAGAGCTGTGGGGACTTGCAGCTCAAACCTCAGCCCAGCTGCAGGCGGGGATGTCCCTCAGTGTCACATGGGATGCTGGGCAGCACATTCTAGTCCCACAGCTGTAGTCAGGCAGGGTGGAGCAGCAACTCCTCTCCATGCTCAGTAGCACTGCTGAAGCCCAGCACAGGGTGCAGGTAACTGCTCAAATACTCCCAGAAATCCAGTTACTCACTGGAAAGCTCATAGTTTAATTCCTTCTCAGTGCCAAGGGTCTCCATCTCTGAAGAAAGGGTTAATAACTAGTGGCTTAATTAGTGCAACATGAATGAACAACATTTTTGTGAGCTTGAGGGTAAATTAAGACAACGTTTAGTTCTGCTTCTTATTAGCTCTGCATAAATTCTCCCAGGAGCCTAATTAGCTCTGTCACAGCAATGTCTCCTCTATTTACACCAGGGAATGTGTTCCTGTTCCAGAGATTCTGCCCCTCTAATAAACCACATTAGCAAGAGGCCCACTCTCATCCTCCCTGTACCAGCAGCTGGTACAGCTCAGGGTCCTTCTCCTCCTGCTTTCAGCCAAAGGTGTCCCTGCCCATGGCAGGGGGTGGAACGAGATGATGAGATGGTCTTTAGGGTCCCTTCCAACCCAAACCATTTTGGGATTCCATGAATGGCTCCATCTGCCCTTACTCTGCAAGTTGTTGTTTTTAGGTGAAAGGAAAACCAACACTGCTTTGCCTGTTCCACCTTGCTCTGTTTAAAGGTCACTGTCTGAGCAGAATTTGGGTACTGATATTTCACAAGTTTTTCTGCTCCCAGTCAGCCCTGAACCCACCACATGACAAGCTGCTCCCTCCACCAGCCCAGGGCTTGGGGTCCATCCCACCCCTCTACTCTGCTGTCCTGGCTCCTCAGCCAGGCCTGAGCTGCTCTGGGCCTGATAAGAAATACCCACAGCATTAACAACACTCCTGCAAGCCCAAAGTCGGTAATTGAATTCCAGCCCTCTTTAAAGAAAGCAGCTCTTCCCTGCCCAGTTTTGCCCTCATCCCTGAAGCAGCTCTCCTAGGGCTGCAGGGGAATGCAGAGGTAGAGCAGGACCAGCAGTGCTGGTGCTGAGCATCATTTCTCAGCCTGCCTTTCCCTGAATTTTAGCCAGCGCTTTCCTGACCCTTGGAGTGGTTTCAAACACTTTCTGCCAAGCTGCTCTCAGCCCTCCCTTCTCCACGCTGCTCTGTGCTGCCTGAGTTTAAGAGATTCAGCCTTTTTGTACTTGCTCTTTTCATATAGAAGTGATCTTTTACTTGAAATAAGTCGTTCCACACAAAGGTATGTTTTGTGCACATCATCCAGGAGAAGTGACATCCTGGTCACCATGACCTCTGGCATTCCTGGAATTCTCTGAGTAAATGGCAACATCTCTCCTTCATAACCAGCAATCACCATCACACAGACGTTTTATAATGTAGAACCTTCCTTCCCAAAAGGAACAGCCATGTATTTGGGAAGAATAATCACAGGTAAAAAATGTCTCTGCATGTTAATTATCTTCAGAGATTTCTTCCAAAACACAGGTAGTAATTTTTGTGTTTTAATATTTCTCCTTCTGTGGAAAGCACATCATTATGCCAGAGGAACTCTGTTCAGAGAGGAATTTTTTTCATCTAGATTTTTATGTAAAGCTTCCATAACTTTTACTCTGAAGAAAAAAAAGTTAAATCCATACAAGAGTCTGAAACCAGAGCACTTCAGCTCATGGATAACACAAGTGAGTCATGCACTGGCTGAGGAGTGAGCACCCAATCTGCAGGCGGGGTGCTTCCCTCTGCAGCTCCCATCCCTGCTCCATTCCCACTCTAGGGAACAGCCCTCTCTCCAATGAAGGCACTCCTTCTCCTGAATTGTCCCAAAGGACACTGTTCCTAACCCTCTGGGTTTCAGCCCCAAAGCTCTCCTGGTTTCCAGTCCCATACAGACTCCGCAGCAAGGCCATGAGGATGTTCTTGGGGAGCACAGCAAAGGCTCTCCCCGAGGTTGGTCATGGACCACCATCCCTGTGGTCCCTTTGGAGACAGCTTGGATGAGGCTCTGAGCAACCTGGGATAGTGGAAGGTGTTCCTGCCCATGGCAGGGGGTGAAATGAGATGAACTTTAAGGTTCTTTCCCTCCCAGACCATTCAGGGATTCTGTGCTGGTTCCAAGATCACCACCAGCTTATGAGATGGAGCCAGTCCCTGTCGGCACATCCCTTGCCCAGCAGCTTTGACCCCGCACAGCTCTGCAGCCCCCACAGTGAGTCTGGCCTTGGGGAGATGGAGCAGCAGCACAGGCAGTGCTCCGAGCTCTCCCCTCAGGGTGATCCATGACAGCAGCAAACCCAGAGGCAGCTGCACGCAGGGGCAGGACACACACAGGGCAGGGGAGGACACTCACACAGGGCAGGAGGAGGACACTCATATAGGGCAGGAGGGGGACACTCACATAGGGCAGGAGGAGGACACTCACATAGGGCAGGAGGAGGACACTCATATAGGGCAGGAGGGGGACACTCACATAGGGCAGGAGGAGGACACTCATATAGGGCAGGAGGAGGACACTCACACAGGACAGGGGAGGACACTCACATAGGGCAGGAGGAGGACACTCATATAGGGCAGGAGGAGGACACTCACACAGGGCAGGGGGAGGACACTCATATAGGGCAGGGGGAGGACACTCACACAGGGCAGGGGGAGGACACTCATATAGGGCAGGGGGAGGACACTCACACAGGGCAGGGGAAGGACACTCATCCACGTCTGCTCCTCCTCCAGGGCTGCAGTGAAAGAGTGTTTGTCATCAGCCTGGACTATGAGCACTCCCAGGAACCCAACACTCCTGTCCTTTGAAGAGCCTCTGGCCTGGAGTGCTCTTCGAGCCCGTTTTCTCTGGAGTCTGATTAGAGACATCATTTGCCACTGAAAATGTCATAAAATATTTATGACACAGATGATATTTAAAGATCACTGTAGAACATTTCTAATAACTGATGTAATTCGGTGGAAGCATCCTAAATTGACACACTCAGAAAAAGGAAATAATGGAGCAAAGCAACACTCCAACAAGTCCCCTAATTAGTTATCCGCAGCTCCCGGGCTGGAAATCCCATCTGTCTCATCGGAGCACATCTGAGCCAGGGATGCTCCCCCAGCCATGGCAGGTGTGGCAGCTGCTGTAGCTGGAGCACATCCTGCAGCTGGAGCACATCCTGCAGCTAGAGCACATCCTGCAGCTGGAGCACATCCTGCAGCTGGGAGCAGATCCTGCAGCTGGAGCACATCCTGCAGCTGGGAGCACATCCTGCAGCTGGGAGCACATCCTGGCAGAGATGGTGCAGAGCCATGGTGCTCCTGCTTGGGAAGCCGGGACAGGGGAGGAATGAGCCCCTCTGTGCTGAGTGATGGGAGCTGGTGCCCAGGCTGTGTTGTGCCAGGGGAAGGAGGAGGAGCAGCACAGCAGGTCCTGGCTCACGCCCTGCAAGGACAGAGCAGGAGCCCTGGGAGGGAACGTGCCCAGAGCACCCTCCCAGCTCCAGGTCTGTGGGAGTTTGGCTTCCCTGCAGGTGCTCCATGAGCAGCACAGCTGCAGTGATGGTGGGAGGTACTGTCACTGACCCTCTGGAGGTTCTGTAGGAGAAGCTTCTGGCAACTGACACCCTTCTGACCTTGGCCCATCCATGGACATGTTTCCCCCCTCCCATATTTGGCAGTCCTACCCAGAGTATTAGTGTTTATCAGCTGATGGCTGTAAGACTTCGTGGTGCTGCCTAATCCAATTGGCATTTCTTTTGAGTTCTGGCCTCCTAAGGTAATAAGGGATTGTGAGGGGGTAGAAAGCTTTCTCCTTCTCCTTTTAGATGCACATCCAGATCACAACATATCTGCTACCATGAGAAACCAGGAATAGCCCTCCCCATATTCTGACAAAACCCAACATCTCTTCTTAGCTCTCTTCCCCTTCACCCCACCCTCAAGAACCTCTGTCCATCTCCACAGTGCTGCTCAAAGAAAGAGTCCTAGGAATGCTATTTGACATCTATTGCCCCTGCAATTGCCTTCCAAATATGAAATCACCCCATTCAGATTCAACAACTGATCACAGAATCACTAAGGTTGGAAAATCCCTCTGACACCATTAAGGCCAACCATCCCCAGCATTGCCAAGGCCACCACTAACCCGTGTCCCCTAGTGCCACATCCACACACCTTCTGAACAATTCCAGGGCTGGTGATGGTGAGCTGGAGAGTGCAGAGCTCTGCCTGCCCTCCCAAATACTTCTGGCATTTCATGTCTCAATTGTTTCTCACCCCCTGGACATGTTGGGGATGAGTCACTTCAGTGCCAAGGAAATCAGGGCTCTGGACTCAAGACAAGACAGACCAAGCACCTGAAAGCCTCCACATCGATTCAGGTGACCTCCCACATTTTCTCTGGAAATGCAAAAGGGTAATTGACTCTGACTGAAGACACTGGGTGGTGCAGACTTTGTGCCTTCTGGCACAGCTCTGCTCTTGGAGAATTTTCATTGACTCAACCCAAGTGAGGTGAAAATCTGAGACTTTTGGAATTGGAAACATTTTGTGAAAACCATCAATAAAAGCTCCTCAAACCCAAGCTCGCTTTCATTGCGTTCAGTATCTGGAGACCTGGAGGGAAATTTTCTAAAATGCCACTCCTGTCTCACAGAAGTGCTTTTTCAAATAGGAACACTGCTCATTTCTCATTTTAGGTGTAATACACTCTTCAGTTCTGGTTTCTATCACGATACATAAAGCTTTTCCCTTAACTCGGAGCCGTAGAAATTGTTGCATCACTGCTGATAAAGCCGGATGCTTGCCGTTACTCAGGATAAAGTGGCTTTTTAATAGCCAGCATCATTAACTACAGACAGTTCAAAACTCCAGAAGAGCTGTAATAGTAATAAATTGTTCAGGAAAAGCAGGCAATTGATATAACTGCTTCCAAAGTAGTGAAGAGAAGGAAAATGGGCTTTCAGAGAAGTGAGTGAGTCACAGTACATCACCCACGGGCTTAGAAAAACCCTGGGTTTAGTCCCTGGGAGGTAACGTAGCTATGAAGGAACAGCTACAAAGGATGCCTGTCACTCACCTGCAACCTGGCAGAGCCAGGAGGTATCCTGGCTATTCCCTGCTGTGCACAGCCCTGGCCTCAGGATTCCTGGCTCTGCTTCCTTCAGAAATGGGAGAGCTTCTTCACCACAAGCAGAGTTACTCCACAGCACATCAACCCCCCAAAGAACCAAACCCCAGCACCAAACCATACCCTGCCAGCTCCCAGAGGGACGCTCTGCTTGCCATAAAGGCCTCATGGCTCTGTTAGGACTGTTCCAGCTCCTCCCTCATCCTTGGTCCTTGTGGAACAGCCAGCTCTGGTCACTGGCTGTGGGCACTGCTTCAGGGTGGACATCCACAGCCCCCACACGGGCAGCTTTCACCAGCCTTCCCGCTGCACTCACATTTTCAAATCACACTGGCAATATCATCACAATTTCACACTTACATTCAGATGGAAATTGT
This sequence comes from Anabacerthia variegaticeps, assembly GCA_035583185.1. Lineage (NCBI taxonomy): Eukaryota > Metazoa > Chordata > Aves > Passeriformes > Furnariidae > Anabacerthia > Anabacerthia variegaticeps. Next base: position 62,759,249 of record JAWWEW010000165.1, read on the forward strand.
GGAAAAATTCCCTTTGCAAGAGCCTCAAAGGATTCCAGCTGAGCATTAAACTCACAGGGATAACACGAAACTACCCATTTCTGCCACTGCCTTCCCGCAGGACACTCCGGGAACCACCCGGATCCACCTTCCCCCCTGGGCTGCCTTCGGGAGCTGGAGGTGGCAGAGAGACCCTCCAGTGCTCCTGCAGGCTCTGCAAACCCACCTCTCAGCCCTCCCCACTCATTCCCGTGCTCCACCTTCCCTCTTCAGGATTTTTTGGGGGTCAGTTCTGGGACATGACTGAATTTTCCCAGCTTCTTTCAGGGAGATACTTAATTACAGCTTTCCCCTCCCTAACGCACACTAAGAAAAGGCAAAGACCAAGAGGGTCTGATCAAATTATCTCTGAGCTGTACAAACAGTTCAATAGGAATATCCCTAATGAGTGCACAGCCCATTAAACTCTGCGTCTGCGGATTGGGCTATTGTGGATCAAGGAGATACTTATCAGCTGCTGTTGTTTGGCAGCAGGGAAGTCATTTGTCTTCAATATGAACACAATGCTCCTATTGCTGCCCATCAGCTGGGGATATTGTGGGATCGATCAGCAGGCTTTGAGCAGGCAAAGGTGCCAGTTTTAACTCCAGCTCAGTCAGGTAAGGGAATGGACAGCAGGGAATAGGTTTGATAAGAACAACATGTTAAAAGGAGTTATCTAAGAGTTTTGGTATGTAAAATATCAGCTCCATCACTCCCTAGGGACATCAGACGCTGCATCCTCCTCCAAAATTCTGGTGAAGATCGACTGAAGCCTGCAGGCTGATCCCTGAACCTTTACATACATCAGCACCTGGATCTGTGTCAGGGCCCATCTTGATAAAGAAGAGCCCAAAGCAAAAATATTTTGAGAAAAAAAAAAAATTAGAGAAGCAACTGAGGGAGCTGGGGGGGCTCAGCCTGGAGAAAAGGAGGCTCAGGGGGGAGCCGGGAGGGTTGGGCTCTGCTCCCAGGGAACAGGGACAGGAGCAGGGGGAGGTTCAGGGGGGACAGCAGGAGGAATTTGTGCCTGGCAAGGGTGGTCAGGCCTTGGCAGGGGCTGCCCAGGGA
>JAWWEW010000165.1:62764506-62775160 GCA_035583185.1 Anabacerthia variegaticeps
TCCCACAGGGATGGGGTCACCTCGGATGGGATCCCATAGGGATGGGGTCACCTGGGATGGGGTCCCCTGGGATGGGGTGCCCCAGGATGGGATCCCACAGGGATGGGGTCCCCTGGGATGGGGTCCCCTGGTATGGCCTCCCCTGGGAGTGTCCCTGTGGGAAGGCTGGGGCGGCTCTGACTGAGCACTAGGAGATCACCACACAGCCAGGTTTACCAGTTCAGAACAAATCCCACCAGCCAGGAGCCAGGCTGAGTTCCCAGTGGCACCAGTATTTACTTAAATATTGAGGAATTTTGGGGACTGACAGTGGTGACCAGTCTCACCGGTGCTCCCTGCCCAGATTCTCCCACGGGGCTGTTGCAAAATCCAATTTTGCCTCCCCTGTATCTTGCACAGGAGAAGTTCACTGGGTGAGCCATGGTCTTATTGCCTTCCAGGTGCAGAAAGCTTAATTTTGTGTTGAAAGGTAATGGGGGAAAAAATGAATTATTTTTAAACTGAAAATGAAAGAGAGCCGGTTTAGATTAGGTGTCAGGAAGAAATTCTTGCCTGAGTGTGGTGAGGCATCTGTTCCTTAGAATAACAGAATGTTTTGGATTGAAAGGGACCTTAAAGACCATTCAGTCCCACCCAGTGCTATGGGCAGGGACACCTCCCACCAGCCCAGGCTGCTCCAAGCCCCGTCCAACCTGGCCTTGGACACTCCCAGGGATCCAGGGGCAGCCCCAGCTTCCCTGGGCACCCTGTGCCAGGGCCTGCCCACCCTCCCACTCCTGCACATTGAGTCTAAAAAAAACATGATATGCACTGTTATATCATTTATCAGTGTCTAGTTGCAAGAATTATAGGATGGTTTAAAATGAAGCAGCAAAGATAACTTTGATCCCAGGAACCTTTTGTTCTGCCACTCAGTCACTTATTGTGCATCCAGGGAAATGCTGCTGGAGGAGCCTCTGGAAGCTCCAACATGGTGATGCAAATGTGTGTGTGAGTTGGGAAGGGCCGGGCAAAGCAGCAGGAGCCAGGGGTTCAGCTGCTTGGCATGGATGAAGGGGAGCTGTTGGGGGGGCCCGAGGGGTGGGGGGAGCCTGGACACACTGATCTCACCCATCACCCTCTGCAAACACTGCTGGGGGTGATGCAAATGGAGGGGTTTCCATCACTCATCCCGAAGCTTCAGGTAGGGACAGTGCTGAGAGGGGACAGCAGGTGCTGCTGACAGAGCCCTGGTTCCCTTCTCCAGGGCAGGGACACGGGCTGGGGCAGCTCTGACCACTGCTCAAGGGTGGAAACACCTCCCATCTACTGCAGGTCACTAGGTATCTATAATTATACAAATATATAAAAGTATCTCGTCCATCTTCTTTATGTAGACACAGATCAATTGCATCAAACTATAAGAATTTTAAACTTTGTAAGTTTGCTTAAAAGAGAAAAAAACCCACCACATAACGTGCAAATAGACCCCAAGACAACAACAAAAGCCCCATCCCAAACCCAAACTTTACTTATTATCCAGTGTTATGTACTATAGGTCTCTATTTTGCCCTATACATGAAAAAACATTTTATTCCATAGAATCACGGTACCCTAATCCCAGAACATGCATGTTGGCTGGGCAAGTCCTTTGGCACAACGCAGGTGTTCAGCTGTAGCTGTCACAGAGGAAAGGCTGGCCCCCCTGGATGGCAGCACCCCAAACCTTCTCTCTGGAGCCAGGCACAACTGTGCTGAGACATTGATGTGGCACTGTCAAAGGCATATGATTTTCCTAAATATAACAAACTTCAGTTCTCTTTGCTACAGGACAATGGGATTGATACAAAGCAAATTTTCTCCTCATTTGTGTTTTTCATTTTGTTTTGGTTTGTTTTTTTTTGTTTGTTAGGTTTTTTGTTTTGTTACATTTTCAGTGTTTCCCTTGTCTACTGCCACTGAAGCTGTGTAGTGAGACATTTTATTTACATGGATAGAATAAGCTAATTAGCCTTCCTTATACATTTCCAAACAATCCATCCATTTTAATTGGATTATGTAAGGAATTGGACAGCAAGATGCCAAGCAGAGCACAGCAGATGGAATGCTGGCTCTGCACAGAGCTCAGCTACTGTACGGCAGCACATGGTAATATAGGATGAGAAGCATATGATAATAAGAATAGGAACAACCCACTACAAACCAGTGCTGCCAGGGGATTGTTTCCAGAGTTCTCAGTAGTTCCCTGTTTTCATTCCCTGCTCTCCAGAACTGTAATATTCCTGGGTTTGCCAGCACTGTATTTGGGAAACATTGAATTTTTGCATTTTTGCCTATTATCACACAGGAGTCTCTTGATTTTCCTCAATCTCTCCTTTAGAATTGTTCCACCTGCTTTGAGTTATTCCCTTCCTGGTTTGTTTCTGAGACAATTTGCTCAGTGTTTCATCACTCATCCCCAGCTCTTTGGATTTCCCTCTCACCTGTGGCTTTTCTTCATGGCTTCCTCCACTTGCAAGAGGTTTTGGAGCTTCTGGGGCTTATCCAAAGCATCAGGATGTTCTATGAGGACTCTGCTTCCCTCCTGGAGAGAACACCAAGACAGTAGCACTTACAGCATATACTTTTTAAAATCCCATTATTTACAGTGCTTTGTTCCTTCTTCCTCATTTAGGATGGAATATTTTAGCTGGAAGGGACCTAAACCAATCATCTGGCCCAACTGCATGACCATGTCAGGGCTGACCCAAAGTTAAAGCACATGGTTAAGGACACTGTCCAAATGCCTCTTCAGCATGGACAGACCTGGAGCACGGAGCACCTCCCCAGGGATGCTGGTCAGCTTCCTGCAAGCAGGAGCCATTGAGCCCTTTGCTTCCCACCATAAATATTTCACAGAGCAGAGATCCATGTGGTGAAAAAACAGCAGCTCTTTAGGCTGGAGACAGGATAGGGAATGCCTGCTCACCCCACGGTGCATGGCCCCTTCTCCAAGGCTTTGTGTTCTCTGCCTTTGAGCGTGTCCCTCACAAGAGGCTTCAGGACACATTCCTGGCCTGATGTCCTGAGAAGAGGTATCCCTGTGTCTATTTTAAAGTTTCCTCCTGCTGCTGCAGAGGCCTGGCAGGAACAGCAGTGCCTTCCCAGTGTGCTGAGTGTGCTGGTCAGTAACTGCAATAATTGGGTGATATATTAAAATGTCCTGTAAACCAATTTGCAGCAGGTGAATGATTGCTCTGCTTGAAAGTCTTCCATTTTCCTTCCTTATTTTTCAAAGCAGATACTTATTATAATACAGGTTATTAAACATCAAAGGTTTACCTTGTCTTGAGACAATTTAGCTTCTTTTAGAGGCCCATAAATGCTTTATTGTGCGTGGTTCTGAATAAATATCTGATCTGTGTGAGATCAGCACTCATCTGCTGGAAGTCAGAGAGCTCTGAGAGCAGGGGCTTGTGTGCCAGCCTGGCAGCCCACGGCAGTTCTGGTGGGGATGTCACCTGCCTCTGCTCACTTCTTGTCACATAAGGGCCACTTCCAAAGTCTCCCCTTTGTCTCAGTCGTGTGTCAAGCGCTACAGACTCAAAATCAGCTCCCACTGCTCACATTGCCAGGTGAGCAATAAGAACACCTCAGGGACAGGGCCCAGGCAGTGCCATCCCCAGGGACGCTCCAGGACACTGAGCAATGGTGGGACCCCTCAGAGCCTGGGGGATGCTCAGGCTCTTGGGACCAAGGCAGTGAAGGTGGTCCACCACTCACCCATGTCCCCAAGGGCCACATCTGCATGGCTTTTAAGTCCCTTCAGGGATGGGACTCCACCCCTGCCCTGGGCAGCTGTGCCAGGGCTGGACAGCCCTTTCCATGAAGGAATTTTCCCAGTATCCAGCCTGACCCTGCCCTGTCCCAACCTGAGGCCGTTCCCTCTGCTCCTGTCCCTGTTCCCTGGGAGCAGAGCCCGACCCTCCCGGCTCTCCCCTCCTGGCAGGGACTTGCAGAGCCAGAAGGTCCCCCCTGAGCCTCCTTTTCTCCAGGCTGAGCCCCCCAGCCCACCACCTCCATCCCCAGGACACAGTGACAGCAGGGAGTGGGGTGTCCCTGGTGCAGGACTGAGGAGGACATGGGAGTTAAAAACATCAGAACAACAGCAAAACCAGGACTGTAATTAACAATAACATGTACCATGTTTCAGAGTTCGGTGGAGTCTCCATGAGTGTCTGTTTTCCATGCCCACCTACAGGCTGAGGGACTTTAAGGATGGAAATCACCCTTGGTGCAGCAATTGCCAAGTGGATTTTCACAGATAGTGCCAGTTTTCAGGAAACACTGTTACTGTGTCCCTTTTATCTTCTGCATTTCAAACCACAAAGTGAAGTGTGTACCCTCCAGCTGTCTGTGTGGCTCACTGGCTCTATGGGGAACCTCATAAACATGTCACAACATCCCTCAGGCTCCTGGGCAATTCTGTACAAGCTCTCCTCCCAGCGCCAGGCTCCCCACGGGCAGGAGGAGGTGATGCCTCCAGTGAGGGGAGCGCTGCCTTCCCTCGCCCTCCAACTCATGTCTGGTGTCACTGTGCATGGGGGGAGTGAACACAAACCGCAGGTACTTGTGCCCTGAGATTTACAGCAAAGTGTCTGAGAGTTTGTCACGACTCTTGCTTATGAACCAGTTCTAGAACCATGGAATCACAGAGTGCTTTGAGTGAAAAGAGACCTTAAAGATCCCTGTCCACCCAAACCAGCCCGTAATTCTGTGATTGCTTTCCCCCTGTGTCCTTCTGTGCTTGGCTCCTGCTGCCAGCAATGCCAGATCTTGGATCTCTGATAGTGCAGCATCTACCAAGCCTGTAAGTTAAAATAGGGCTAAACCAGCCCCCAGGACTCAGCACAGCCAGGGGCTGCCTTGCAGCTCTCCGAGGTGGAGTAAAACTCCTGTAAAGTCCTCTAAAGTGCAAATAACACTTTCAAAAGGCAGGCTGGAAGGTTTGAGCATTGCCCTCCTGTGAAGGGACACGTTCTGCTAGCTGAGTGCAAGGGCAGGCAGGGAAAACTTGCCTTTCTCTTCAAACACAAACTCCTTATGCTGCCTGTGCTGCTGCTGTGAAGCCACGTTAGCATTCCGGGGCTGCATCCCTGCTCCTGGGGGGGACAAAGCTCCATGAAATCTGAGACCTGCTCTGTGTCTCTGGCAGCACAGAAACATCAGCTCAGCAGCCAGGAGAACAGCAGCAGTGCTGTGGAATAGTACTCTGGGATAGTGCCATGAGAAAGTGCAAGGGGATAGTGCCATGGGATAGTGCCATAGGATAGTGCCATGGGATACTGCAAAGGGATAGTGCCAGGGGATAGTGCCAGGGGACAGTGCCATAGGATAGTGCCATGTGCTAGTGCTGTGACAGCCCCTGCCATCCCCACAATGTGGGCCTGCAAGTCCCATCTGAGCCTGGCCTGAGGGTTTGGAGCCATGAGGGGACAATGTTTTGCTTCTGCTGCTGAACCCAGGGTACTCAGGGAAGCCCTGGCAGGCAGGACCACCTCTGCTGAGAACTGATGGGCTGAGGATGGTGGTGGGTGCTGGGAGGTGGGGACCTGCTAATGGCACCACAGGGTAAAAACTGTTCCTTTCCAACTTTCAGGATTAATTTAGCCCCAGTGTTTTGTCAGCCATCTCCTGATGGTTCACCCACACCCAGTGGCTGAGCTGAAGCCATTAAGTGCTTTCCAAGGCTTTGCTGCTCAGGGTTGCAGTTCTGCTCCTTTCTCTGGCTATCCAAGAGCTCTCTGCAGCTACCATGCAGCAGGCATTGACTGGAATGATGCCAGGAAAGCTTCCAAGGCCCCGGATTCAGGCACTGAATCCCGACAAGCCTGAAATCCTGCACAGCCTGAGCGAGCAGCGCGTTTCCCCATCTGTGCCAGGGAAGGATGCAGGGCTGCCATGGGTGCTGGGCTGTTGGGGTTCACAAGCTCAGCCCAAACGAGCCCCAACTCCCAGGGCTGGGTGGGGGTCATTTTCCGGGCAATTTAAACTCATCCATGGTGGGACTGCCCCTGCCTGGCTTTCCTGTCCCCCTGTCCCTCCTCCTGCTGACTGACAAGCCAGGCTAGCCCAGAGAGCTGGAGAGTAGCCCAGACTCTGATCCCCTCCTGGGTAGGAGCACCCTGGATGCCCCACAGCCCGGGTTCCCCTAGTGCATTCCCACCCCCAGGCAGGGAGGAGAGAGGCTTGGGCAGGAGGGAGGCACAGTCTCACTTTGGATCCACTTTGGCTGCAGTACAGCTCTGGCTTCCAGCACGAAAATCCACGTTTGAGGGCTCTCACATCCTTACTCCTGCAGCCTCTGAACGGGGTATCTGTAGGTAAGCAGGAAAATAGGTCACTCCTTGCTTCTGGTGCTTGTGTTTGAAAGCATGGCTGGGAAAACAGATTAAAGGAGCAAAGGAGAGAGGGAGGGAGGAATGAGACCATCAGAGTGAGGCATTACAGGCACCTTATCGACTGGTCATTTCACCTATGATTTTACCTCTAACTTTACCACAATGGTGTTCACAGCACAGATACACCCTTGTGTGTGTGAGCCAGAACCAGATAAATAAAAAAGGAGGAATTCTGGACTCTGTACTACTTGGGGACACAGTTCAGGGCTGATTATGGTGGGGCTGGGTTGGTGGCTGGACTGGAGTAGCTGGAAGGTCTCTTCCAACTTGGATGATTCTCTGACTCTGTGGCCCTGAGCATTTTGCCATGGAAATGCAAATGGTTCAGCAGAGGTTCCTGATGCTTTCTGTGGCCAAGGCTGCATCTGTGGGGTTGAGAGGGGTTCAGACACAGAGGAGACTGACAAAGAACAGCCTCTAAGCCCAGGCAATATATTGATAATCATGCAAGTGCCTAAGACAAGATGGACATTGCTAAATGTCAAATGCCCCTCCAGCCCTCTCAGCCCCATCTGCATGGGCTATGCCAGGGCTCCCCCTGATGTCCCTCCACATGAGCACACTGATCCCACCACAGTCCTGGGGCTGGAGCTCTGCACATTTCCCTCTCTCAAACTGTCATTTTGCCTGGGAATGGCAATTCCAGGTATGGGTGTTCCTTTCAATAGAAATCATATTTAAAAAGTGCCATCCTTCAGGGATTAGCTGTGGAATATCCATTACCAGCCCAGAGAGCAGAAAATATGATGATAAGTTCTTTGAATGAGAGAATCTTGATAAGTCTTGATAAATCTCAATCTTGGCAATTTGGTGTGATATTCCCTTTGGGAACCCACCTGCTCTGTTCCAGTCCTGTGCTGCACATTGATCACTGGGGCAGCTGTTGGAGGTGTGTCTGCTTGAAGCAATCTGGTCTAGTAGAAAATATACCGGCCCATGGCAGGGGGTGGGACTGCATGGGCTTTAACCCAGCCCAGCCTACTCTATAATGACCCTCTGATGACTGACCACTGCCACATTTCTGCCTCAAATTCCCCCCAAATCGCAGATATTCAGCCTTCTTTCCTAAAGAGGCACTTCAGATTTTACCTGCTGAGGAATTATAAAGGAAGAATACTCATGCTCATAAAAGTAATAAAAATATTTCAATATAACTGCATTTTAATCAGTCTGACACACAGTAAAAAGGAGACAACAGGAAGGAGGGCTCTGTTGTGCCAAGTGCTGTACAAAAGGTGTTTTATCAGCTCCAGGAAGTTGTCTGCAGCATTTTGATGACCAGCATGGTCACACAGGCTGCCTTGGCCCTCATCCAGCCAAGTGCTGAGCAGCTGAGACAGACCTTCTGTGCCTGCAAGAGGCCTGAGCAGCTGAAGAGTCAGCACAGACTGCATCCATAGAAAGGGAGGAAAGAAAAAGTGGCAATGAAAAAGCCTTTGGCAGGGCAGTGACATGGGAAGCAGTGGATGCTGCTGCCCCAGAGTCACAGGGAGCCCCAGACAAGGCTGGTGCTCAGCCCCCATCACATCCCACTCCCCTCGGTGCTCCCCAACTCCTCCTTCTCACTCCTCTTTCCCTTCTTCCTGGGCATTTGCATTTCTCCTCTGGCAGTGCCTGTCTGTTCCCTGCTCTCCAGGAAGATCAAGGCAGCCCAGGCAGGGTGAGTTATTGCCTATCACAGCCGTCATTTCAAAGGGGCTCAGCTGAAAAATTTCCTGTGTGTGGTTCTACAAGATGAGCAACCCTGCCCTCACATGTCCACCCCTCGCAGGTCAGGATGGTTTTAGTGCACAGGCTTAAAATGCCATTTTCATACCTGAAACAAGGCTGAGTAGTGATGGAATATCTGCCACCACCCCAGTGATCTGAGACTGCTCAGACACATCTTTACATCTCAACAGTGTAGAAGTTACCTGTGATTCCTTTGGGAAGGGTCACATTCCAAAGGGACAGGCCACAGTTCATGTGTCACTGTAAGGACGTCACCACATTGCAAAATTATTAATTTAAATGAGGAAAGTATTGTCCTTTCAAGTAGCAAAACGTTTCAGTGAATTATCTCTTCGGGATCATTGGTATTCTTTACTGCGTTGTGTGCAGCATGGAACCCCAGACTGGTTTGGGCAACCTGTGCCAGGGCCTCACCACCCTCACAGGAAAGAATTGCTCCCTAAAATCTGCCCTGATATCACCACAGCCATTAGTCTGTGCTGCTCTTGTGCAACTGCCAAATTAAGAACTCTTTAATAATTCAGATTTATTACCTGTGGTTTCTCTTGACCAAACAGGAAAGATTCTCTAAGCAAGTAATTGGGTATGAAGTCTAACTGAGCTGTATTTATTTTTCTTTAATGACAGCTGAATGATTAGAAATCCTTCAATGTGTGCTCTGCTCTGCTCTGCTCTATATGATTTCACATCAGGATGGGTTATAATTTCATAAAGCTCCCACCCTGCTCGGGATAACAGGGCACATTCTGATCTTTCTGCCTCTCATTGCTGTGCTCTCATTTTTGAATCAATAACTTTGATGTGTATTTGTTTGCATATTTTTATGCCATGTGAGTGATCTCTGTTTTTGTTTTGGTTGTTTGTTTTTTTTAAAACTTTCACTACCTAATTTTTAATGAGCATAATGAGCAGGATGTGCAGTTTTACACACAGACGTGTATAACTCAAATGTGCTGTAATGCACTCTGGAATGAAAATGTGCTCTACAAACAGCCTGACACAGGATCTATTTCCTTCTGCTTCCATCAGAGAGAAATAATTTTCTGTTTGACTCACAATTGACTCAACTGCCCAGAAACAGAGATTCCAAGGACTTCCCAGAGACTGGTTAATTGAATCTTTTCCACACTGTTCCTAACATGTGGAAAATGCAGACTGAAACCCTTCATTTTCCCCCGAGGATCCTCATCAGCCCCACACTGGTGCCAAGCATTGCCAAGAGCAAGAGATGGATGTTCCTTGTTCCATTCAGCTCTTGTGGGGCAGCACCTGGGATGGCCCCACGGTGCCACCCTCTGCCTCCCTCTCGGGAGCTCTTTGGAGAACTGACTGCTGCTGGGAACGAGAATGTGGACAAGTGACAAAATTACTGCACTCACTAAAGCCAGGGAGTTAACAGTCACATCTCAGGCTCGGCTGAGGCTTCACTTGTGGATGGAGCTGGTCCCACCTCAAGCTGCCAGAGCCTGCACACACTGGGGGAGAGCCTGAGGCTGACACAAAGCAGCAGAGAAGTGACAAAGAAGATGCTGGTGAAAATGGCCCTGCTGCAGCCAGTGCCAGGTGTGTGCTGGTGCCACCTGCCCTGGTGCCAGCTGCCCTGGTGCCACCTGCTCAGGTGCCACCTGCCCTTCCTCAGCTGCAGAGGAGCTTGTAGGGCAGCACTAAAACCTCACACCTCCCCTTTTGGGATTCCTTGGAGCAGCAGGGGCAGAGCAGCCTCCAGCCCCCACTGGACAGTGTAAGAAAGGCTGTGGGTGCTCCCCAGAGCTGTTTAGGGAAGCAGCTCCTGCTCCTCCTGCAGCACTCTGGGAATCCACTGGGACTGGGGCAAACGGGAGCTGGGATAGATGGAATGTCAGGGAGCTGCAGGCTGAATTCAAACCAGCTCGTTGCTAGAGCCCACGATCCTCTGAATTCCTGGAGACACTCCCAAAGCTGTGCACAATCAGCTCCTTCTTCATTATTTGTTATCCATCACCCCTCCCAGGACTGAGGATGCTCAATGTGTCAGGCTGGCACTTTGTGGGACACAGGAAGCTTTTGTCACTGAAGACTGAAGATACTCTCACTCTCGTCCCCTTGAAGAGGATCACATTAAGAGGAAAAATTCCAGTAGCAGGAGGACCAGGATTGTCTCAAGGAACACAGGACACATCTCTACAAGCACATTCTCTGCAAAAATGGGAAGCATTTAGGATTTACTGCATTTGAAAAAGTAAAGCCAGCAAGACGTCATGGCTTTAAAATGATGTTAAAAAGACCTTTTGGTGCAGTATTCTCTGTTCCCATCCTGTGTAATTCCACGAGCCCTTTGTCACAGAACAGTGACATGCAGGGAGTACCTGACACTACAGGTTGGTCACACGTGGGCAGTGACGTGATGGCTCCTTCCAAAACTGGCAGATTTACAGGACCTTGCCATGCTCCTGTACAGTCTCCTGCTGGGAATAAGACAAGAGGACACGGCCTCGAGCTGTACCAGGGGAGGGTCAGGGGGGACA
>JAWWEW010000165.1:62782503-62794696 GCA_035583185.1 Anabacerthia variegaticeps
GAGGTGCCCAAGGCAGGACTGGCCGTGGCACTCAGAGCTCTGGGCTGGGGGACAAGGTGGGCATGGGGCACAGGGTGAGCTCCCTGGGCTGGGAATTCTTTTCCAACCTCAAGGATTCTGTGATTCTCTGGCCCCTCCATGGTTTGGAACATGTAAAAAAAGGGCATTTCCCATTTTTCCCCCCTCATCTCCTTATAGATACATCTCTCCAAATAAATTTGGATAAGAATTATAAATGAATATTAATCAAATCACACAGCAAGTTAATTAAAGGATATTTTGAGTGAGCCCTTCAGATATTTCTTCTCTATCCCAGGATTTTGCTGGCAAACCCTATAAAAATGTGGCTCCAACCCACCCTGCCCACAAGCAGGCAGGGGTGGGACAGGGGTGTGACAGTATCAGGTGTGTGACAGGGGTATAACAGGGGTGTGACAGTATCAGGAGTGTGACAGGGGTATGGCAGGGGTGTGACAGGGGTGTGACAGGTATCAGGTGTGTAAGAGGGGTGTGACAGTACCAGGTGTGGGACAGGTATCAGGAGTGTAACAGGGGTATGACAGAGCTGTGACAGATATCAGTGTGACAGGAGTGTGACAGGGGTGTGACAGATATCAGTGTGACAGGGGTGTGACAGGGGTGTGACAGGAGCAGAGCTGGAGGGCCCCAGGGCAGGGTGGAGGTGTGGCTGGGGACAAGGATGGAGGAGCACGAATCCAGCCTGTGAGAGGCTGAGGCACAGCCTGGCAGCCCAAACTCCTCTTGATTGCAAGGTGTATTTTTACAATGCAGTCATGGGAATGAGAAAGGAACCTGAAATGAGCACCCAGCGTGGGTTCAGCTGTTCTCTGTGCTGGATTATTGGTGGTAGATCCCAGAAGGAGTTTGAGCAGGTTTGTGTGAGCAGGAAAAGTCCAGAATACAAGTAATTGCTTGTGTACAGCCAGAGGAACAGCAAAATAAAGCCACTTGGTTCCATTTCTTACTGGGTGTTGCAACAGCTGACTTTGAATAAGTATTGATGGGCATCCTCTGAAATCCCCAAAGCCCTCCACAGGCTGTTTGCAACACCAGAGGAATATGTTCCAGAAAGACTGTTTTCTTTTTTCCTGATTGCTATCAAACACACACTCTGACAGGGACAAATCAAGACAAAAACACTTTAAAAACAAACAAACTAAACATACACATTAAAAAACCAACCAAAAAAAAAACAAAACCAAAAGACAAACCAAAAAGCCAAGAGAAACCCCAAACCAACCTGGAAAAACCTGGAAAAATATAAGGCATCAGGATAAATGTTTTGTGAAGAGCAGTTTTCAGCAGGATTAAGACTGGGCTTAAAATCTAAGACCATTGAAGAATTTAAAATATCTGCTTGTCAGTGTGATCTTGTGCACTGACACAAATGGCAGTTCCTCTGGTTTCTGTGCTCCAGGAGGAGAGATTTAGGCTGGAGAGCAGGGAAATCCCTTTAATTTTAAATACATTTCTGGTTGTACGTGATGCTGCCATTACCAGATCCTCGAGGGACACAGACGACATGCACTGGTGGCTGCCTTTAGTCAAAGGAACTTCTGAAACTTCTTCCCAAACTTCTGCCAATGGTTTAAGTCAGGTCATGCTTTTCAAACTGAAATAGAACTGGTGTTTAGAAAGCCAGGACACGCTCAGGAAATGGAGTTACACCCGATGGATGATTTGTGAATTGTGCTGAATTCTGTGCCCGATTTTAGCAAAAATAAAAAGGAAGATCTGGAGAGTGGGAATGCAGCAGATAAGAAGAGGAAGTGGAAAGGCAGAGAGATATTGCTGTGATGATAACGAGCCTCTGCTCTTCCCTTCAGCAGTTCCTTTGACAGAGATGTGGTGCAGCCTCCCAGAGGATTCAAAGCCTTACAACGGCTTTGCTCACATGTTCTACTTGAATGGTGTGTCGTGTTTTGATCTGGCTAATGTGGAGCCTGTGGATGGTGAATACTAATTTATAAATTATGGGCTTTTTAATTAGCAGAGAAAATAATTAACGTTACACTGACAGAAATCACTCATTTTTTTTCCCTCTCTCTTTTTCCCTGAAGATCTCCCAGTTCCAGCCAGGCTGATGAGCACTCTGCCTGGAGCCAGATCCTGGGACTGGGAAGCTGGGAGCAGGGAAGGAGTTTCCATGAGCCTCCCTGTTGTCCCCAAGCCAGTCCAACCAGGCTCTGCACCCCTCTGGTGTGTGACACATGTCCCTGAGCCTTTCCCAGGGCAGGACAGTGCCTGTGTTCCATCTGCACCAGGGTGGGAGGGCGACTGTTCCCCCTCTCCTGCCATCTCCCACCCCACCAGCAGCTCTTGTGCTGCCAGAGGGAGCAGCAACTCCATCCAAAGTGGTGATTAAATGACACCACCCCTGGACGTGCCCACACAACACTGGCACATCCAGGGTAGGGAGCAGCCTTTTCTCTCCCACATTACACTCTCAGGGATCCATCCTGCTGGGCCCCCACCACAGACCCCACAAGGAGCTCTGCCACAGGGCCCTGCCACCCACAACCACCAGGAAAGGCACAAATCAGGGGTTTCATAAGTGTAATTGAGATGATAACTAGATTTTACCAGAAAAATACAACAATTAGATTGGAATATTTTCCCTAAGTGAGCCACATCACATTACTAAGTTATTGAAGGCAATAAAAGGGTTAAAAGGTGATAAAATGTGCTATTACATCCAGACAGGTAACATTCCTCTACAGGGGACTTTTTTTTTTTCTCTTTTATTTTTCCTAGTCTTTCCCAGTAACACTTTTCATTAAACAACACTGTAAAAACTCCTTCCCAGCCCAACCCAATGCACAGATGTAAAATAATACCAAGAATCCATTTGTGCAAGTCCTTTACCAAAGACAGGGAGCCCCTGGGATTTTGGGGGTGGCCCTCGGAGCTCAGCCCTGCTGCCCTCCTGTGTGAGGTACCCCTGCCCACAGCACAGGGAGCCTTGTTTCCAGCAGAGCCCTCAGACAACATGGGCATGGCAGTGCCTGCCAGTAACTGTGCAAAAGGGGCCATTTGTCCTGAACCCAGCAGGGATTTGATGCATTTTAAGCACTCGAAAATCCCTTTGAACACCCCAGGATGCAATCAGGATCTTGCTCCAGGGCACACCAGGTGAAAGGCTCCAGCCACTCTCCACAAGGCCCTTCTCAGCAGTTTTGCCAGGACTGTGATTTAGCTCAGCTTTGGCGTGAGGCAGCGTAAGCAAAAGTGTGTTTTTGAATAGCTGCAGGCAAAATACTTCAGAGTGAATCAGGGACAGTATTTCAGCAGGACCCACATTCCCAGAAGCATCCTCCCTCTCACATATCTGCCTGGATTTAGGGCTTTCTGCAGAAATGCACACCAAGGACCACGCTCCACCTACGCTTTCCCCCAACATGGCTTCGTGTTTCTTTGCACTCGTAAAATTTCTCTTTCCTGAGGAGTTAGGGGTTATTTTGGTGCTGTCCTGTACCCATGTCTCAGACCAGATCCTCAGTACAGGACACCTGAGTGGCCCCAAACCTGAGGGATTTGTCCTCACAGTATAACCAAGACCCAAGTGCCCAAATGGGAACAGTCTCTGGAATGTTATGTGAGCAGTGGCAGCCTGCCCAGGACTAGCTCCTTCCCAGCGCTGTGGGGCCAGTGAGACCATCGTGGTGTGCTCCCAGATCCCTTCATGCCCGGTTTTCCAGCACAAGAAAGACAAGCAGCTTCGCTCAGTGCAGCACCAGTTCCTCACAGCGTTCCTGGGCATCCCTGCTGCCACCACAGGACACGAGTGTCTGCTCAGCTTAAGGTGAGCACAGCCTGACACAGCTCCCCGGTGGCACTTACAAGCACGGGCTGTTGGTTCCTGTCCCCTGGCAACAATCTCCTCATCCTCCCCCTCCATTACATGATGTGAAAGTGCTGATAATTTTAGACACACAAAGGCAGAGCAGTCTCACTCTGCAGCTCCCGCCCAGCTCTGCTGTGACGTGGCTGCTGCTGGGGTGTACATGCACTCAGAGAATCATTAGGGTTGGAAAAGACCTCCAAGATCATTGAGCCCAGCCTTTGACTGATCACCACCTTGCCAACTAAATCCTGTCCCCAGATGTCACATTCAGTCTCTCTTGATGCATTTTGGTGTTGGGGAGTGAGGAGCACACACACCTTCAGCCCACAGCAGTCTGGGGGTATTGGCAGAGCAGTCTCTGCCTGCAGTGTGAAAAGCATAAAGTCACAGATTAATGAAATTATTTGAGTAGGAAGGGACCTTAAAGCTCATCTTCTTCCACCATGGCACAGGCACCTTCCACCAGACCAGGGTGCTCCAAGCCCCATCCGAGCTCTCCTTAGACACTTCCAGGGATGAGACAGCCACAGCTCCTCTGGACAACCTGTGCCAGGACCTCAGCACCCTCACAGCCAGGACTTCCTTCCATCTACCTAACCTGAACTTCCCCTCTGTCAGTTTGAACCCATGACTCCCTGTCCCATCACTATAGCTCCAACATGAACACTTTTGTTTTCTTTGGACAGAGACAAGGTTTGTCCTTGGACTTCTTTTGATCCGAAGAGGAGCACCCATGACTTTCCAAGTGCTATTCATGTATTCATTGTTGCTCCCTAATGCTCCGTATTTGAAGGTTTTAGGGAAGTGGATTCTGTGTCAGCTTTGGGATACTGCCCAGATTAAAAATGAATTCCCTGTTTCATGTCACTTTTAGGGACTCAGAAGATTCCTGTGTTCCAGCTGAACAGAAATGTCACAGACATCACTTCCTGCTCCTGCTCCAGGCTTTCTGCAGTGTGTTATAGCTACTGAATTTTGCAGTGAATTCATTAAAGATTCCAGAGTAAAGTCTGTTCCAGTGGAAGGAGCAGCCCCTCTTCTTTTCCCAGGAAAACACCCCCACTGGCACCTCCATCTGGAGGCATGTTTGTGACAGTAACATAGATGAAGGCAGCCAGTGCCATTTACCCACCCAGAGATGACACCTGCCCCCTGCCCTCGGTGTCACTCCCATGCAGGGATGCCCTTTGTGCCCTGATCTTTGGTTTGATCCTGCAGCACAAGGCAGTGATGGAGCCGTGCTCGGTTCCACCCCAACATCCTCGTATTCTGCTGCTCCTTGATGGCTCTCCCGAGGCAGCACAGATCGAGTGCAAGGCAGTAGGTATTTATTAAGTTTGAGATAGTATCCAGGGGCCCAGAGCAAATACAATTTACACTTTTATGTGCAACCAGTTGGAAAAAGACCAAAAACCTACACATATTAAAATTTCTGCCATTCTTTGCGAACAGTGTTTTTTCTGACTGTCCTGGTTCATTCTGCTGTCACAGAGCGATGGGCTCAAACCCAAACTCCTCATGTTTGAGGTCTCAGTAGATCCCAAATTTGATTTTTATTTCCACCCATGGAGAGGGGTGATATGTAAGGAAGCTGCCCGAGTTCCTCAGGGCTGCTTTTGCAGTGTTTGAGTGAGAATGCTGATCTTTATGAAATCTCCCTGGCTGTGTTTCCTTTCCTTTAAAAATTTGATGTGAAAAACAAAAGCAACATAGAAGCTCAAGAGGGCACAAGCCCTGGCAGAAAAAGGCAGCCCTGGGACCAAGAAGAGGCACAAACAGTGTCAGTGTAGGTGGTTCTGATGTCTGCACAAGCTGTGCAGAGCCCACCACCTCACCAGGGGGCCTGTCCTGGCCAGCAGATGATCTTGGGCACTTTGGACATTGTTTAGCATCTCTCCCAAATCAGAGGCTTGCTTAACCACTGTGACAGTGAATGAATTTTCCCAATATCCCACCTGAATATCCCCTGGCACAGTTTGAGGCCATTTCCCCTTGTCCTGGCGACTTGTCCCTTGGCAGCGGAGCCTGAGCCCTCCTCCCCCCAGCTCCCCTCTCCTGGCAGGGAGTGGCAGAGAGTGAGAAGGTCCCCCCTGAGCCTCCTTTTTTCCAGACACCTAGCACTGTCTGTGCTCATTTTAGGGAACACAGACCCATTCACAATGGCCTGGGGAGAATCTGTGCCCCTGTGCATGCCCCCAGACACACACTGAGGGGAAAGGAGTATCCTGCTTTGGTGCTGTCACTGCTGTGACACCCAGAAACACCAGTTCCTCTCTGTAATTCATCCAGCTGAGCCGTGATTTCTCCCTGAGCCAGTGCATAACGATGACAAGTGTATCCAGATAGAGACTGGAAAATTGAACATCCTCAGCGAAGATGTCAGATCTGTAATTTAGTCTCACATTAACACATGCTCCTAAATTTTTTTCATTTTCATTCCCAGTTTCGGGGACAGCTCTGCTCTTCAGCTGCTCGGTTCACACCCAGAAAGGGGTGCCCAGAGAAGCTGGGGCTGCCCCTGGATCCCTGGAAGTGTCCAAGGCCAGGCTGGATGGGGCTTGGAGCACCCTGGGCTGGTGGGAGGTGTCCCTGCCTATGGCAGCAGGTGAGATGAGATGAGATGTGCTTTAAGGTCTCTCCCACCATGGCAGGTCACAGGGCCAGCTCTGCCATGCTGGGCTGACACTGTGGTGTCCTGCACCCATGTAGCCCCTGACCTGGTCCCACTCCCCCAGGGACACCACTGGCTCTGCAGGGATCACCAGTGCTGGTGAAGGGTGTGGTACAGCAGCACCTGAGGCAGGTCAGGGGATGGAACGTGGTGTGTGGTACCCAGGGTTGTCCCTGCCCAGGAAGCATCCACACAGATGGAGATGTTATTTCCCAACCTGTTGCTCTTGTTTTCCCCAACATCTCTTTACAGGTGAGGTCAATTAATTTTTTAGTATATTTGATGTGGAAAACTCTCTGTAAACACGCTTTGAGTGTCTACAGAATGAATAAGCAGCAACTTTTGGCTTTGCTTTAGGGAGCTGTGGTAATGTATTTTTAATTGATGGCTGTTTTGGCAGCACAGAGAGAGTGATTTGCCAGGGTGGGAGGCATAGCTTGGGAAAGGTCAGCAGGTACCAGATGTTGTCCCCAGGAGCAGCTCAGTGCCTCCTTGCACAGCGGGGGCCACGTTTGTCAGCGAGTGTTTCCCTTCCCTGTCCTCCTCACAAGGGGCACAGCTCTCTGTGGAGCCTGGCTGTTGAGTTTGTGCTGCCCTGTCATTGCACAGAGACCCTCAGAGTGCCCAGGGTGAGGGTTAGCCCATGCTGGGGTAGCTGTGGATCCCAGGGCCTGGGGTGACTGTGGATCTCAGTGCCAGGATGGCAGAGCATGGGTTGGATCCCAGTGTCCAGGGTGACTGGTCCCAGTGCCCGGGATGGATGTGGCCCCAATGCCTGGGGTGGATGTAGCCCCAGTGCCTGGGGTGGCTGCCTTTTCCATCAGCTCTCCTGTGGCTGTGGCTCTTTGGGATCTCTCCTGGATGAGCTCTCCTGGCTGCAGAGCCTGGAACCAGCAGTCGCTGCCAGGGCACAGGTACAGCCCCGGGGCTCTCTCTCCCACTTCACCTCCATGCTGAGCTGAGCAGGTCCCTGGGGAGGAGCCAAGTCACCTGCCTAGAGATTCCAATCTGGCAGAAACCCATTAGAAGGTTATTCCAGCTCAGCTGATCCCACCCCGCCAAGGAAGGATTACCTTAGGGCACAGCTGGTCTGTGACCCACAGCTCTGTCTTCCCTAAGATACCAGAGTGTAGCTAAAGGTGCTGAAAGATCCACGAGGAGTGAAAGGGGAAGAAACAATGATGTTCTGGCTGATTGCTGCCAAACACCCCCAGAGGGGATCTGTTTCCACCCTGCGGGAAGGACAGTGAGTGTGGAGGGGAAGATCACAGCAGATCCCTGTGCAGCTCCTGGGGCGCAGAGCGAGCAGGGCTGAGCTTGGCAGGGAGGCACCACAGCAGTATCAGGAATAACCAGAATAGTCAGCAATACTCACCCGGAGAAGCCACGGGGAGCTGTGATTGTTTTATCAGCAGCTCCTCTCCCCCTGCTCAGGGCTAGGGAGAGGAGAACTTTTGTTGAGGCAGACGTTTATCTTCAGCCAAAGTGCAGCCAGGAAAAGGAGCATTTTGCTTTTCTATCACATAGTGCTGGCCCTGCTTTTAGATCCAAAATGAGGCAGCCTAATTGGTCATTTATCCCTTTAGCTTTTGATTTCTCTCCTGAGAGGACTGCATAAACTGTTTGCTGTGCTATAAGAAATTGCTTAAGTGGATGACAGAGTTCCTGCAGCTCAGCTGCCAGTTGCTCCATGCTCACTTCAGCACTGCTGAGAAGAGGCAGCAGAGAGGCTGGGAATGCTGTTAGAAGGCTGGGAACACTGTTAGAGGCTGGAAATGCTGTTACAGGCTGCTTTCACCTGGCCTTGTAGTGCCAACTTCATCCCTGACACGAGAGCAGCTCTTAGCCAGCTTGGAGTGCAGCTTTACCTGAGCTCAAGTCAGAGAATCTCAGATTAGTGTGGCTGGTAAGGAACCTTAAATACCCTCCAGTTCCACCCCTGCCATGGGCACCTCCCATTAGCCCAGCTTGTCGAAACAGACCTGGAACACTTCTAGGGATGGGGCAGCCTCACCTTCCCTGAGAATTCCATTCCCTCTCCTCCCCACCCTCACAGCCCAGAATTCCCTCCCAGTATCTCATCTAGCCCTGCCCTCTGGCACTGGGAAGCCATTCCCTGTGTCCTGTCCCTCAGGCCTTTGTCACAAGTCCCTCTCCAGCTCTCCTGGAGCCTCTTTAGGCACTGCAAGGGGCTCCAAGGTGGTACAATCCTCTAGGTTAGAGAATCATGGGTTTTTGTAACTCATTCCAAGCTCTTTGCTCACCAGGAAGTGGCTTTACCCACCCTCAGCATTGATCCCTCTGCTTACTTTAACAACTGAGTTTTACATGACCACAAAGAAGTTTTGCCAACAGAGTTTGATCAAACACTGGCATTTTCTTCTGCAGAAGAAACAGCAAATTATTCAAGGTTAAAACTCAAGGCTCCCTCAGTCTGTGATTCTCCTTTCACCTTCATCTGTGATTGAAGAGAACTGTACCAAGGAATTATTTGAATATTCCAATTAAAACAGCTGGCCAGGGTGGCTGTTTGCCCAGCTGAGATGTGGGGTCACAGGCTGAGCTGGGTGAAGCCCAGAGTGACCCAGGGGCTGCCCACAGTGGCCCTGATGTGCCACAGGAGCTGCAAATCCTGTCTCTGGATGCCAACCCCATAGTGATCCACCTGGGAAACTGCACTGGGTGTATCATCCCCTCCAAGTCACCGCTGATTTGTGTTGTGAGTATATTATTACTATTCAGTGAAAGTCTACCTAAGAAATTCTTTCATAAATGTGATAAATAGAACAGTTGTCCCGTGGGTCTCCAGAGTTTATACCATTCCTATAGTCCTGGGGAAGTTCCCAATGCAATTTGTTTCTGCAGATGTTTACTACTGAAATGAATGAATCTTTTATATTGATATTTTTATCTTTCATTGAGGACAAACTCTCTAGGAAATCGTGGTGTATTACTTATTCAGGAACATGATTTTATCTCATTTTACCTGGAATGAAAATAGAGGATGTCAGATTTAGCTGCAAACAAATTTAGAACAACCTTTTTCCTTCTTTTTTTTTTTCTTTTTTCTTTTCCAGTTCAAAATTTATATAGTAAAAAAATGTAGTAAAAATCTCTATTTTTTCAAGTGTCCTTGTGACTGCAAGAGCAGGAGGCAGATGGACGAGGACAGCAGCATGGAGCAGCTGCCTTCCCATCAGCACTGCCTTGGAATTAGAGCTTTTCCAGCTCAACCAGGTGTTTCCCTCGTGTCCTCAGCACTCCCAGACACATCACGGTGCCTCCCAAGAGTCCCTCCAGAGCTCCAGTCCCTTTGCAGCCTGGACAATCAGAAAGCTTCAGCACATGGAATGCTTACTCCTAGTGAAATTTAAGTTATTTCAAAATATTGTTTGTTCTGTGTCAGAAAAAGAGTAGTTATACACAGGAATTCCTTTGGCTAAAACAGGAAGATTAGTTTCCCGTGTGATTTTTGTGAGCTCTGTGGGGTTTTTTCAGGAATTTAAACTGTCTAAAAAATCCATTTCATTTTGTCAGAAAATTCAGATTGCCAGCAATAGTTGGTGGAAGAAACATGAGCAGCAATGTGGATACTTGCCCTCAGTCCCACTCGTGTTCTTTCATCACAGAACCAGGCAAGGTCTGCCCGTTGATTTGATCGCTGTGGAATGAATCTCCTGCCTGGGAAACAGCCAGGAGCAACCACCCACACTGTCACAGCCCGTGGGGCCCGAGAGACCTGGGCCACCCTGCCTTTCCTTGGGGGCCACCCTGCCTTTCCTTGGGGGTCACCCTGCCTTTCCCTTGGGGTGACCCTGCCTTCCCTTGGGGGTGCTGGCACTGCGTTTGAAGCAGCTGTGGGTGTCCCCAGATGTGCCACATCTGCAGGGACAGGGGTGTGTGGAGGGATGGGGCCATCAGGCTGGGCAGGACGGTGGGACAGGGGTTTGCAGGACAGATGTGAGCTGGGTCAGTGTTCAGCAGCTGGGGCTGTGCTGGTGCTGTGGCTGCAGTTCCTGAGCTCCTCTGCTGCCAGGCCTCCCTGCCACTGGAATGATGCACTGGGGGATAAGGGGGTCAGGGCACTCCATGTGTTTAGGGAAGCCTCTGCAGAGCAGTGTGCTCAGAGAGCCCTCCATTAGCATTGATCACAGGAGTCAGCACTCTGGACAGCTCCTCTAAAGAGTGTCCAAGCACAATCTATCCATGGGCTTGGGAACCAGAGCTTCCCACAGGAAGGATGCTCAGGGAAGAGAGCCAAGCCTATTGACTAAAGACAACATTCTGCACAGTGAATGTACTGTCTGCACTAACATTTTTTATCTCTTTCTATCAATACGTGCACCAGGGGATAGTAATATAAAGGCCCATAAAATGCATAGTTTCCCTAATTCCACTTTCTTGGGGCTCCACACACCTCCTGAGCCACAGCCTAATGCAGTTTTGCATGGAACTGAGTCCGAGAAATTGGATCTCACAGGTGCATTTTTTATTGATGAAGATACAGTCCCTGGGCACTGACAATCTATACATCTCTCCCATATGCTTGGTTTAAAAGCAGAGCATCCTTAGTCCACAGCATAAAGTTGTGGGTAAATTTTAAGATGTGTATATTGCACACAAACAGAGATAGGCAGATACAAATTCAAATAAATGTTCCAATATATATAATAAATATTTATTTAATTCTTGAATCCTTTAGGAGATGGTAAATGTGAGCTGCTCAGCCTCACTGAGATGTTCTTGCACAGTGAAACCCAAAGCTATTGGTGCTCTGCCCAGGGATCCAAAATCTCTGCATTTTATGTGTCTTGTGGTCTGAACTACTGGTGGCATTGTGCTGCCACCCACCTGAGGCAAGACTGCTCCTGCCTGGCTGATGCCTGTCCAAAATGTGCTCCTGGGATGTTCTGCAGCAGCAGAGACCTGTGAAGTCCTTCATTTTGTTGTGGTTTTTAATGTTTTTCAGATCGTGGCTTATCCTGACACTTGTGCATTCCAGCATCAAACCCCTGTCCATGGGGCATTCACATCTCCAGATACTCTGGATATGGACCTGGGCGGGATCACGGGGCTGAGACTTCTCTTTGGTATCACCTCTGGCAGTGTCACCGGACCCTTGGTGGCACCTCTGCAGGCACCACCTGAATCAAAGATACAGATAATATTGCCTGCCTTGTCCTTTGGGTGTGCTGCCACAACCCACCAAACATGGTGTTGCAGGACCACGTGGCATCACTGCAGGCACTGATGACCTGGGTTCTTTGTATAAACTGGAACCTGCTGGGCATACTTTGTGAAACTCAGCCACCCCAAAGAGGTAGGAATTAGAAGAAATTTTAACATAGGTTTTGCTAGATTTTATGTTGAATGTTTCAAACATCAGGATGCAGCTCCTCAGCCCTGAAAAGAGGACACAGGGGGGGACAAAACTATCCACACTTTCTATTCAATGCAGAGCAAAGACAGAAATCAAATCCCAGGTATCTTGTGAGATGCAGCTTTCCCTCCCCAGCTGGATGGACACACTGCCCTTTGGTCTGGTGTCCTCATGGCAGGAAGGACATTGAGGGGCTGGAGGGTGTCCAGGGAAGGGAAGGGAGCTGGGAAGGGGCTGGAGCAGCAGGAGGGGCTGAGGGAGCTGGGGGGGCTCAGCC
>JAWWEW010000165.1:62804101-62824813 GCA_035583185.1 Anabacerthia variegaticeps
TCCCCAGTCCCTCTCCAGCTCTCCTGGAGCCCCTTTAGGCTCTGCAAGGGGCTCTCAGGTCTCCCTGGATCCTTCTCCTCTCCAGGTGAACCTCCCCAGCTCTCCCAGCCTGGTTCCAGCTCTCAGAGCATCTCTGTGGCCCCCTCTGGACCCTCTCCAGCAGCTCCAGGTCCTCCTGCTGTTGGTCCCCAGAGCTGGAGGATGCTCTGCAGGTGGAGTCTCACCTGAGGGGACAGAGAGGCAGAATCCTCCCCTTCCCTGCTGCAGGTTCAGCCCAGGGCATGGGCACTTTTTGGATACCAGCACACAGGGCCAGGGCATGTGAACAGAAGATGATTTCCAATAATTTTGAAGGGGATGAAGGACAGAGAGGTGAGAAGAGAGTAGAGAGTAGATCCATCCAGCTTCCAGCAGTGCACGAGTTGCCTTCCCCAGCCCATGGGGTGGGATGAGCTGAGCCATCAGCAGGAGCTGGGCAAGAGGGGGGTGTAGGCACCAAGGGAGCAGGGAATGGCTCTTCCCTGCCCACGGCTCTGTGTCCCACTGACACCCTCAGTGCCTCCTGGTGAGATATTGCCCCTCTGTCCCTGCAGCCTCTCCCCCTCCTGCTGGGAGCAGGGAGAGAACAGAACCCGAGTGTCCAGGGCACTCCACTGAGCCCCTGGAGCCGCAGGAGCTGCTGCAGCTCCCTGACCATCAGACCAGCCCTCAGGGAGGAGTTCCACAGGTTTTCCCTGAGTGATTCGAGTTATTGTTTTAGTTTTCTTGTTTATAAAATAGGCAAGAGATGGCAGATGGCAGTGAAGGCAAACAAATCTCCTTCCCAGGGAAAACAAGTTAATTTCTTAGCTTTTTTTTTTTTTTTAAAGTTATTTTCTTGAGAGCTGTTAGATCCAAGGCAGTAATCCCTCCTTAATCCATCATAATGCCATTTGTTGAAAGTCCTGCTTTCCCTGCTAATTGTGTTTCTGGAGCTAAACCTTGACACTTCCCATCAGCCTCATTCCAAGGGAGCACAACAAGGCGGAGGGGTTAATCCTCCCGAGCTGCTTCCATGTCCTCTGCTCTGGCTACGCTGCCCAGGAGGGCAGGGACCAGCCCTGGGCTCCACCTGCTCCACAGGGGCAGCTTGTCTTCACAGCAAAGGGAAGTCCTGCCAAAATTCCCTGTTTGCAGAGCTTCCCAAAAGGTTGGAGCCACTGATTGTGACCCCATAAAAGGGTTTAAGTCAGTGGTTGCAGGGAAGGGAAAGGGAAAGGGAAAGGGAAAGGGAAAGGGAAAGGGAAAGGGAAAGGGAAAGGGAAAGGGAAAGGGAAAGGGTACTGAATACTAGCCCAAACTGGGCTCCTTAAATATGCTTTCCTTTGTGTCCATTCTGGAGAACAAGCCTCTAACATTACGGATTCTGTCAAAAGAGAACATCAGGAGGAGTGAGTGTGAGCACAGATAAACCTGCTATCTCTGTGCATTTAATAGAGAACTTGGGACTTTGCATCTGCAAATACTCATTTAAGCTTCCCTTCAGGAAACCAAACATAAATCACCCTTATATGTAACTGTCTTGCTCCTTGTAAAATGCACATTTTATATCTTGAAATCAGCTTTTTTTTTATTCCACTGCTCCCACAGTCACACTGCTGTCTGCTCCCATGGTGGGGATATCCCAGTTCTCCCACTGCCATCTAACTAATGCCAGATTTGCTGCACAGATTTCTCAGAGACACATCTAGATTCTTCCACTTCTTCATTTTCCCCTCCCTGTGCCCATTCTCTCCTGTCTTTTCTCCCTGTCTGATGCTCACATTAGAGGCTCAAGAAGTAAAGACAAAATGAGATAAGAAACAGAATTTCCCATCAACCTGTAAATAAAATGTGACTTCAGGTATTTGTATTAAAAGGAAGAATGTGAAATTCTCTTGACAATCCCTTTCAGGTTTAATTATGGGACATTGTGGTCATTTTTGACAGTTTGCCTCATCCAGTTTCTAACGAATTCTGGAGTTCCAGGTGGGCACTCTGGCCAATACAGCCCCCTGCCAGGCACGATGAGGAACACTTCCATAAATCTGGCATAGACCATGTCTGGGAAGGTAGATTCCGACTTAACAACAGGCTGTCCCTGTGGCTCCATCCAGTAGGACCAGTTACACCAGAGGTCCTGCAGGACAGGGCTGCAGTGGCAGACTGGCAGGTGCTTGACAAGCACTAAAGTGCTGGACTCTGCAATTATCCAAAGTCAGCAGAATGGGTTTCATTGCTGGCTTCACAAAGTCATCTCACGGCTCGAGACTGTGGCCACGTGCCAGAGGACTGGGAAAGGGATAACATAAATCAATATTTTAGAGCAGAACATCAAGCTCCTCTCTCATTCTCTGGGAAAATAGAATTTTTATGACTCCGAGCTTTGGAGTGAAGCTGCTGGACAGCCCTAGCACGCATCAGACCCACAGCAGTGCCAGCTCTTCCGGGCCTGGGCAGGCTGGAGCACAATCTGCAGTTTTTCCACATTTTGGGTTTTTAAAGGAAAATGACTGGGAGCAAAAGGACTTTATCACACAGCACTTGCAGGTGCTTCTGGCTCAATGCATTATTCACCAGGCCGGGGCTGCTGCCACCGTGGAGGTGTCACAGGACTCGCCGTGTGTTATCTCAGGCACAAAATCACATCAGTGCGTGAGCAGCAGCCCCCGGAGCCGGCGCTGACCCGGGGCTGCTCTCACGCACTGCACAGGGGATGGGGCAGCCAGGGAGGGGCTGCTGCAGCTCCACCCCGACTGCTCCTCAATTATCTTCATATAACACTGTGGCATTGATTCTTTTTTGATGTATTTTCCATGCACGCATCAGGTCTCAGGTGCAGTTAAATTAAACACCTCTCTGTACTGAGGGCTGGAGCTGGGATGGAGCCCCCGAAGCTGAGGCTGCATGTGATGACAAATCTGGTGAGTCCAGGAGAGAGGAGAGACGTCTCTTCTGTCTGTGACCAGTGACAGGGCCCAAGGGAATGGCTGGGGTTGTGCCAGGGGAGGGTTAGGTTGGACAGAATGAGTAAAAGGTCCTTCCCCCAGAGGGTGGTGGGCACTGCCCAGGCTCCCCAGGGCAGTCACGGCCCCAAGGCTGCCAGAGCTCCAGCAGGGTTTGGGCAGTGGGACAGGGACAGGGGGGATTGTTGGGGTGTCTGAGCAGGGCCAGGAGGTGGACTGGATGATCCTTGTAGGTCTCTTCCAGCTCAGGATGTTCTGTGATTCTGTAATTCCATGATTCTGCCTGCAGGAAGGTATCCCACACCCAAGAGCACATCCCTCCCGTTCACCCACAAAATCTGGTTTTTGCTTTTAATTTTGACTTTCCTTCTCCCTTCAGGAGGTGAGGTGAAAAGGAAGGCAGGCCCATCCAAGTGTTAACTACAGTTCCACATGTGGAAGGCAGGTCACAGAAAATTAATGCTCTGATAGTGATGTCCCAGAAAATGCAAAGGTTTAAAGTAGTGATCCATGATATAGATTAGCAGGACTTTGCTGTGCCTTCAAGGTCACTGTACAAAGGTCCAGAGTAATATTTTTGTAATTTAAAAGAAGAGGTTAATAACACAGCACTGTGAACTGTGAGGATGCACTGAGCTGGGACATGTGAAACCCAAACTCACCTTCCACTGGTACATGGTACATGCAGTTACACACATGGTCAGTGTGTCACCACAACAGCACACCAGAGCCAAGTGCAGGGATGGCTTTGCCTCTCACAATCATCAGCCCAGGCACTGCCTGTGCCTTGATATGTGTACAGGTATCTCCATGGATCTTTCTTCTCTGTGTTGTAAAAGAGTTGTGACATCTGAAAAAAGATTACAGTCACAGTCTACTTAAAACCCTTCCAAAAGTTTTAAAAATTAACATAAGAGTCACAGAATTATAGACTCATGGGTTGGGTTGGGAAGGCCCTGAAAGCTCACCTTGTTCCACCCCATGTCATGGGCAGGGCCCAGGTTGCTCCAAGCCCCATCCAACCTGGCCTTGGATACTTCCATCCTAAGGAAATGTAACTCTGAGAATTAGGAAGGTTTTATTATGACTAATCAGACATTGTCTATCACATTTTTAATTTGTAGTACAGGGCATTGACATTTCACAATGACACAGTATTTTAAACTGGGGAAGAGAATTATACTCTTTTTTATCATATACTTCTAATTTCTTGGAAGCAGATGTAACAAAAATGAATCCCAAGCCAGAAGTCACACTCCACTCATGAACATGCACTCAGTCCATGGCACCAGGCTACAACTGCCCTGAAGGAATGCCCAGGAGGGGGGATCCTGCTCCGCTGACCCCACACTGGGAGTGCAGGCAGAGCCCTGACCCCCCTCCCGAGCCCTAGAGCTGCTTCCAAAGCAGCCTCCCACGAGGGAGCACGAGGGCTCATTCACAGCCTAGTTTGTCTGGTTTACACCAAAGCCACTTGGGGTGAGTCTGGGAGGGGTTTGTGTTATTTTTCCTTCCTTGTTCCACTGTGTCTCCGCATCTGGTGAATCTGTCCAGCTCCGGGTGTTTATGACACATCTCCTGGTGCCAAGGCTCTTCAGGAGCTGGAGCTGGGCACAGCCTGCCTGCAGGGAGTGTCCCCTTACCAGGGACAGACCCCACAGACAGACCTGTTGGAGCAGTGGCCACAGCTTCCCAGCCCAGGCACTGCTCATCCCTGCCCAGTCCTGTGGCTCTGGGTGATGTGTTTGACCAAAGGGTGGGTTTGGAGCCAGGCTGGTTCCAGCTCCATGTTATTTTGTAATGCCATTCTTAAAAAAACCACCACCACCACCAACAACAACAACAAAAATCATGTGTCCTTGGTCATAATTGAAAGATTTTGCTTCATTTTTATTTTCACAAATTTCTAGTCAACCCCTGCAACTCCAGGAAATTCAATGAATATGTGTTGCAAAAATAACACGAGACAGAGGATTTCTAGAAATTCTCTTTTCCAAGAAAGAAAAAAACATCTCTCTTTCTACTGAGACAGGAGAACAAACCTCTTCCCTTTTGACACAATAGATGTCAAGAAAAAACAGCCATTATTTCTTTCAATTTTTCACACCCATTTCCTTGCAAAGGTGACTCAGCCCTTCACTGCTTCTGTTATTTCAGGAACTCTCTGCAGACTCGCTCCTGGGTTGTGTTACCTCCATTGATTTTCCATTATTTGCCTTCATCTGTTTCTTGTTATCCGAGGTCAGTGGTGAGTTTTGCTTAAAAATTTATATCACTCCATAGCTTTGTTTCCTTCTGGTTTGTGTCCAGTTCCATCTGCACTGGGAGTATTTCTTTTTTCTCCATTACTTTGGTTTAGGTATTTTTTCTTCCTTGTTTTCTCCATCTTTCTGTACTTCCAGTGCCACCCCTGCCATGGGCAGGGACACCTCCCACCAGCCCAGGGTGCTCCAAGCCCCGTCCAACCTGGCCTTGGACACTCCCAGGGATCCAGGGGCAGCCCCAGCTTCTCTGGGCACCCTGTGCCAGGGCCTGCCTGGAACAGGCTTTGGCACAGTTTTTCTCTGTTCATCCTTTCTCCCCTACAGCTTTTGAAAGTGAACACATGCTCCTTCCCACCAGCACCCAGGCCATTCCTGCCCTCACCACCAGAGCCCCACAGTGCCCAACCCACCAGGATGTTGGTTCCAGGAGGTCCCAGAGCATCCTGTGGTGAGCTGGGCAGGGATCCTGGATCTGGGGATAGTGAAGTGTCTGTCAGTAAAATGAAGTTAAACCCTGACCTCAGTCACCCTAAACCCCACCCGAAGTGCTTTGTGGTTATTCAGCTGTAACTGGGCTGTGTTTGTGTTTGAAGTTTCTGTGTGTCCTTCTCACATCTGCACCCTGTATTGGGTGTGCAGTCCTGGGAAAGCAGAAAGGTCTGTATGAATCACCTTGTTTCCATGAGGCCCAGAATAGTTTTGTAGCAATTAAACTTGGATTGAACCTGACTCCTTCCCTTTGCCTCTGGCAGGCTGAACCACGGATGCCAAACAAATTTGCATTAATGAGTTATTTTTGTGTGAGCAAGAAAATATAACCTTTTTGGGTTGTTGCTATGCACATGTATGTTTTGAGAAAGCAACAGCTTACGTTGCTTAATGATGCCAAAACAATGCATTGAGGAGGGGCAGATG
Organism: Anabacerthia variegaticeps; assembly: GCA_035583185.1. Taxonomy (NCBI): domain Eukaryota; kingdom Metazoa; phylum Chordata; class Aves; order Passeriformes; family Furnariidae; genus Anabacerthia; species Anabacerthia variegaticeps. The sequence goes on from JAWWEW010000165.1 coordinate 62,810,265, forward strand.
CCAATTAACATTATTTAATGCCAGCTGTTAATTAGCAGAGGGAGGGCTGCTGCTGGAGATAGGCCTGTGGGATACCTCAGGCCACCCACCTGCTCAGCCCCACAGCCAATGCCCAGGGGGACGCAGCTGCCTCTGGGAATCCAAACTGGGTCTGCAGGAGCTCATGGAGTGTGAGATAACGTGGTGCTGCTCCTGAGCCCAAGGATCCCATTGGCAGCTCAACCAGCTGCTCTGTGGGTTCCAGATGAGAGAATACACACCAGCACAACCCTGTTCACCTGGTTTCACAGGGAGAAAGGGTTCTTGACATTCAATTGCATTTTAATGAGTTAGAGATAGAAATGCATCCAGTGACAATCCCAAGGGACAGCGTTTCACCTCTCCCTGCGAGAGAGAGCAGCTGGCACAGCCGGGGTGATCTCCATCCCCACACCCTCCATCAGAGGGTGGCATTAAACGTGAGCACAACAGACACGGCTGAGCCTGGCAGAAGATTTTCCATATGCTTTGGGATAAACCTTAGGACTGGAGATCTTTCCTAATGAGTGTGATGAGTTATTATTGTTGTCATTTCTGTGTTTGAAAAAAAAATCCAAACAGAAGGAACTATTTAAACCTCTCACTGTGGGGTAGTTCAGCAGCCAAAAACATTTCACTGTATTTTTATCCTCTCATAAAATCTTCACCAGCCTTTAAAAGCAGGCACAGCCACAGCACTGCTCCTCCTGACTGGTCCCATCTCTGCACACACCAGGATAAAATATCCCTTTTTCTATTGGAGTCTCCCAGCTTTGCTCTCGCTGTGCTCAGGTCCCAAGGTCCCCTCCCACTGTTTGCATTCCTGATCCCTGACTCCATGAATCATGCAATCACAGAATACCCTGAGCTGGGAGGGACCCACAAGGATCATCCAGTCCAGCTCCTGTCCCTGCACAGACACCCCAACAATCCTATCACAGGTCACATTATTTTCCATTTTATTGTATTAGAATGAAATGAAGTGACAATGTCCTATAATGAGGCTATTTAAAGGCTGGACTCCATGATCTTGGAGGTATTTTCCAACCTTAACAATTCCATGAAATATTGCCTCATCCTGCATCCCATAATATAACCCGTTATAAGTGATTTTAAAGCAACCACAAAATTCTGATGAGCAATGAATCACCTGTCACAACAGGATCTGCGGGTGGGGTCTCTCAAGGAAAGCCTTGATGGTACCCACTGACTTGATCACTTGGGTTTCATAATTAGCAAATCTACTGCAAATAGTGGAGGTGTCTTTAATATAAAGCACCACCCACTCCTCCTCCCTCTGTGCATGATATCCTCTTCAATCCCTTCCCACAGAATTCATAACTCCAGATTTTTATATTCCATTTCATGACTCAAACCTCAGGGTTTTAGTAAAGCCAGTTTTCAGACTGTTTGTTCTTTGTTGTTTCTTTAACAAAAGTTTCCTGGTCTTGCTTCCTACTCAGATATCTGCCTTGGTACATTGGCAACCAAACACTGAGCCAAGGGAGATTTAGGCTGGATATTACAAAAAATCTCTTCACTGACAGAGTGGTTCAGCCCTGGTACAGGCTGCCCAGGACAGGGGTGGACTCACCATCCCTGGAGATGCTAAAACACCATGTGAATGTGGCACTTGAGGACATGGTTTAGTGGTGAACATGGTGGTAGTGCTGGGTTAACAGCTGGACTTGATGGTATTAGGGGTCTTTTCCAGCTTCAGTGGTACTATGATTCTAATTAAAAACAACCAAAGGCAGGATTCTAACTTACTGCCACACGTCTGTCTTTTTCTTTTTGGGCCACAAACCCCAGATGAACGAGTACCAGCTCTGGGACTGATGTGGCAAGGGCATCATTCCTCCCTCTTCCTGGCCAAAGACAACCCTGTACTCCAAATTGTAACCCCTCACTGTGGTTGTCCCCTCCCCTGTCCTTTAGGATGGCAGAGAAGCACACAGCACCTAGTATGTTCATGGAGACAGGATTTTCCAGGCTTAAATAGCAAAGAAATGGAACCAGGTACTCTGTACTCTGCATTTTCCTGAGCTCTGAACACCTTGAAGTGATTTCCTGGGCTCTCAGCTGTTCCAGCTGGCATTTCACCCTCAGCTTGGTTCAAATGTCAAGGAGTCATTCACCTGTGGGTGGTGTGAGGGCTTGCCTGGCAAAGAGACTTGAGAGCTCTGCCAAACTGTTGTCCTGATTATTTCAGGAAACAGTGATTTAAACTATAGAGAAATAGGGAAAACATGAGATTTTACAAAAAAAAAAAACAAACCATGTGAGATGGGGAATCCTTGTGAGCACAACTGGGACCCAGTTCTAAAGAAAACTTGGGAGTGGTTTTGCTGCTGAACAGAAAACTGAAGCCTGAAAGAGCCAACTGGCCTCTTTGCTGACCTTACCCAGCTGTGCATTTTCACCTGGGTGATCAAGGTTAGGAATAATCATTTCAGAGCCAGAGACAAATGCCTCAGCCTCTGCCAGCATCTACTGCCAAAGCTGTCAGGTGTAAATGGGAACATCTCCCAGCAACAGAGCTTGGATGGGGCAATGGGAGAGACTGTGAGACCTCCAGCTCTGGGACAGAAAAGGGGCACTGGAGGGCTGGATTTGGAAATTAAACACACAGTCAGTGTGGGGATTCAGCTGAGGAAAGCTGAAGAGATCCAGATTCCATGAGGGCTCAAGCACAGAGCCTGGTGAGGTCCAGGCTAGAGGTAAAACACAACTCCATGAGGCAGCTGAAAACATCAGAAGGATGTGGAGCTGTTGGAACAGTGGAGTCCCGAAGAGGCCATAGAGATGGTCCGAAGGCTGGAACCCCTCTGCTCTGGAGCCATGCTGGGAGAGCTGGGGGGGGCTCACCTGGAGAAGAAAAGGCTCCAGGGAGAACTTAGAGCCCCTTCCAGAGCCTAAAGAGGCTTCAAGACAGCTGGAGGGAGACTTGGGACAATGGCCTCAAGCAGCAGAAAAAGGGGAATGGCTTCCCACTGCCAGATGGCAGGGTTAGGCTGGATATTGGGAAGAAATTCTTCCCTGTGAGGGTACAGATGCCCTGGCACAGGGTGCCCAGAGAGGCCAGGGCTGCCCCTGGATCCCTGGAAGTGTCCAAGGCCAGGTTGGATGGGACTTGAAGCAACTTGGGCTTGTGGAAGGTGTCCCTGCCCATGGCAGGGGGTGGCACTGGGTGAGCTTTGAGGTCCCTTCCAGCCCAATCCATTCTGGGATTCTCTGATTATCAGCAGTGGACACCTTCTAGTAGAAGACTGTGAGTTATGAACCTGTGAGGAGACACTGACAGTTGTGCTCATTCCAAGATCCTCTGCCCCATCGGGTGCTCAGTGGATCCTTTCAGAGTAGTTCCAGCCCTTGGGCACTGTCCTGCGTGAGCAAACAGCCCCCCGACCCCGAGGTCCCTGTGCCCTGGGGGTGTCAGCAGCAGCTGAGGAGGCGGCAGCAGCTGCAGTTCTGCCCCTGCCCTGTTCGGTCCCAGCTCCTCCGGTCTGAGGAGACAAATCCCCGCAGGGCTGTAATCTCCCCTGTCAGAATCCATGTAGGCTGCGAGGGCTGCACGGGGGAGATGGATGGGCTGTGTCAGTGTTGCTTCCAGCAGCTCCTCCAGCACCTCTTGCAGTGGAGGCAGTTTGTTGTGCGAAGCAGAAAAATGGGAAAATCCATTGATTTTTTTTCCTTACAAGCCTCCTTAAAACAACACAGTAGTGAAGAACAACTGCAGCATTCATCAAGTAAGTTGTTGTCAAATGAGTGAATGGAAGTCCCTAAACTGTTCCTCCTCCACATGTCAAGTGTTTCAAAGTTCTCTAAATGCTGGTGGAAGAAAACCTCTGTTGAGTGTTAAGCTGAGCTGTCCTTGCACATGTTTCTTTTCCTCAAGTAAGAGTAGAAAAATAAATTAGAAAAGGGGAGACACACATCACTAGGCTTGCAAATCCCCCAGACTCCCTGAGACTTTGAAAACTTGTCACTTGCTACAAAGAGGTTTGAGTGATTCATTGACCTAATTTTTAATTTGTCCTTTGGCTCCTTTAGGAATTTGGAGGGAAAAAAGTCAGAGTAAATTGGCATTTGCAGGTGTATTTATTATACAACAATGTTATGTGGGATATTTACAGTAAGTGCAATACAATGCACCATGGTGTAAAGCCTGTGTAAGGGGCGTGTGTGAGTATGAAGTTCAGACCTACACAGGGACAGTCAGGAGCAGGTGTATCTATCCCCACACACCTTGACTGGAGAATCCTTGCACATAAGGTAAAAGACAGGGGAATCAAGTATTTGCACAGGTAGGTGGGAATGGCTCCCTCATAAACCTCCTTCCTGGTGACCTGAGACCTCTGGTGTCTCTGCCCCATGCCAGCTGGGCAGGCACAGCCAGCCTCTGCCATACCCATCCCCTCCCTGTGCCCTATCCATGCTCTCTTCATGCCATCGACCTCTCTGCCCCTGACAGTGCTGTATTTGTACTGCCCACCTCTCCCTGCACATGCTTAGTGCTCTGCTCCTGCTGATCCCCACTGACATGAGGAATAGGTAGACAGACAAGGTTTCCCACAGTTTCTTCACCTGTGCAGAGCAGCAGCAGCAGAGAAGTGGAAGTGACCTCAACGTTTTTTCCATCTTTTACAATTTTTTCCCCCACAGGCAGCACTGCCTGCACTGCAGATGAGAAAATGTCCTGAGGAGAGGTAAAAGAGGAGGGGGAATGCAGGTGCTTGGAGGTGAAACAGGGCAGGAAAAAGGCACAAAGGAGCCAATTCAGAAAAGATTGTGATGTATTCATAGGTAAGGTCAGATGTGTTTCCTTCACCACACTCTTGGTTTCACTCTGATGCTTTTTGCTAGTGACTCTCTCAATTCTGTTCTCCAGAAATCTGTATCAGTACCTATAGAAACTCTGGTTTGGCCTATATTTATATTGGTTTCTTGTCCTGAACATTGTAATGCAGCAGCAGGTTCCCCAGCAAACTGCAGACTCTGCAAAAGGGAGTCTGAACTTCACGGCTGCTCTCCCGGCCTCTGACACGTCTCTTCAAGCCCTACATGTGTTAATCGATTCTACCATATTCCCCCTCTCCTTGTCTCCTCTCTCTCAGTCTCTGCTCAGAAGAAAAGTGTCCTGTGGTTGTTTCTAGTTTTTATTTCTGCTGTTTTTTCCAAGAGAGATGGAGAAGGACAATGGCCTGGAGAGACAGGAAAGGGGGGAATGGATTCATACTGACAGAGGGCTGCCCCATCCCTGGAAGTATCCAGGGCCAGGTTGGATGGGGTTTGGAGCAACCTTGTCTAGTGGAAGGTGTCCCTGCTCATGGCAGGGGGTGGAAAAAGATGGGCTTTAAGGTTCCTTCCAACCCAAACCATCCTATGAGTCATTGATTCTGTGATTTGGTGGGGTAAGAAAAACCAGTCATCTCTTGGAGGAGGAATTGGGAGGTTGTCAAGAATATCCTGGTAAAGGAATGAGATCTCGCAGAAAGAATAAAATAAGGTGGTTTGACCTACTTGATTAGCACACCAGGTAATCTCTGTGTGCTTCCAAAGCAAGGGAAGAGAAGGCAGTACACCAGACCCCATAAATGGAAATCATGCAAATAGATCCCTGCCCCTCTGGGGATTTTCTTTGTCAGTTCTGGTAATGTCTCTAGCAAAGCCCTCTGAGCCCTGGCAGTGCCCATGACCAGCACAGGGAACCACCCACCCCACTGTCACACAAAACTTCAGCTTGAGGTAATGATGTAATGTATATTCCTGACAAATCTCTAGTAATTCCCACATGAAACTGCCATTTAAATGAAACCTAAAAGCCATGTTAGACTGGCAGTTGCTGGGCTCAAACATTAATCACTGACTCTCCTATTTATTATTATGTAAGGGGAGAGGGGCTGACATCATCTCCCTGTACTTGTGCAAGGCATCTGGCACTGTCCTGCATGGCCTTCTTGTCTCTACACTGGAGAGATGTGGGTTTGACAGATGGACCACTCCATGGGTAAAGAATCGGCTGGATGGTCACACTCTCAGAGTTGTGGTCAAAGGCTCCATGTCCAAGTGGAGCCCAGTGATGTTCCTCAGGGGTCAGGGTTGGGACTGGCTCGGCAGGGACAGGCAGCCAAGTGCACACTCAGGCTTTGCTCAGCTCCTCAGAATCATCCCCACAGTGCTATGCTCCAAACCACACATCAGAGCCTGGGGGATGTGTTCCAAAGTCACCCCAAAAGCAGGAAGGACTGGAGGTCTGGAAGGACTGAGGACTGGAGGCATCCACAGCTGCCAGGGACATGCTGTGGGTTTGGAAGGACGTGCCAGCCTCTCCGAGGAGTGAGTGCCTGCACTGACAGCATTTCCCAGGTGGCTGCAGTGACCAGGAGATGGCCAATGGTCCCAGCACTGGGGGGTGGAAGGGGAACCCCAAGGCACTGGCCCTGCGGGTGTGCCGGGAGCCAGAGCCACTCCCTGGGCTCCTGCACCCCAGGAAATCACTGCTGCCTCTGCTCAGGAACAGGCTCCAGTCAGCACTTTCTTCACCACACTGCACAGTAATTTTCCTCATCCTGCCTATATTTAACTTTTCCCCTTGGACTAAAATGTGGTTACAAAAAATTTCTGTCAGCTGGAAAGAAAGAACAATGCCTGGCTCAGCGCCTGTGCTCAGCAGTGAAGAGTCTGCAATTACAGACCAAGAAACAAAACAAAACAAAACAAAAAAAGCCCCAAAACACCAGTAACAAAAACAAGGCAAAAATCGTTTTCCAATTTCTCTGTGATTCTTCCTTGCATTTTTTTTTCTGACAAGGATCAGATCAGCAATATGAGGGAAGGAGAGCTCAGAGTAGAGAGCAGTAAAAAGTAAAATAAATAAAATCAAAACTGAGGTCTATTTTGCCTTCCAGAACATCTACTGTCCCAACATAATTGCAGAGAAGCAGCACCCAAGTGCATCCAAGCATTGTGGAGACTGACTCTCATTTGGAGTTGGGGTTTCAAACCACTCCTCCCTCTGCTGCTCCCTCCTGCCAGAAGGGCTGTGCTGGGTGCCCCACAGAGGCACTCCAGGCTCCCACTGGCTGGGGGTGCTGGGAAGCACGGCTGCTGGAACAGCCCATCCATGGCATCACACTGGCAGCCTGCCCCGGGCTAACACCCACCCTGTCTGCCCTGACCACCCCACACAATCACCTCCCACGCTGGACCATCCAAACCATGGACAGTGACCCACAGCGCTCCCAGGGGAGAAGCAGCACCATGGTAAATGGATACCAAACTGGGATTTATCAGTTTAATGGTCAATAACACAGTGGTTTATCAAGATTTGATGGCAAGGGACACTTGACTCCTTGCTTGTTTCCTTCTTCCCTTTTGAATTTTTCATCCTCTTTTCTCTGGTTTTTCAGATCAAACCCTTTCCCAGAGTCCTGGAACTGGCTGGCCAGTGCTGCACAGCCTGTCTCCTTTTTAAAAATCTGGTTGAATTGATTATTTATGTTTAGTAAAGTGATATATAGATCCCATAAAATGTTAATGTGTGTGGGAAGAAGATGTTTAATGAGAGCAAAGCTGGGTTGCAAGGAGCTGAGCCTGTCCCTCCACAGGGGAGCAAGGCTGGGCTCTCCAGAGCTCTTGGCTTGAGCTGTTTTAGCTGCAAAACCTTAAAATCTGATTAAAAAAAATGAAAGGGGAAACTAAACAGAATCAAGTAAGTTGATTCCCAGCCGGCTGGGCCCTGCAAGCACATCAGCTCCTCAGGAACACATTAATGCCAGCTGGAAGCCTGGAGCCTTGCAGCATGACCCAGTACCCCGCACAGGGGCATGGCAGGGTGAGCTCCTGACATTTTCACCTCCTGTAAAACCAAGTCAATGGCAATGAGGCCAGAATGTGCCAAAGGGAAATGAAAGCACTTTAATGATGTGCTTTTATTTAGCAAGGCACTGCTCTAGTTAGAATAGAAATTCTATGGCAGATTGAGCAGATATTTTAATTACAAAATTGATATCAATAATTAAGACACAAATGCTTTTAGGTACCATTACATCGAGGATCCAGAGCAAACCAGCAGCCAGAGAGATGGCAAAACAAACTCAGATTATTGGATGTCCAGCTCTGTTCAGTGACCAGCGCACAACCAGATAGAGCTGAGAAACAAAGTACTTTGTGTTCTGGCAAGCAGAGGTGGCACAGCCCCTTCTCCTGCCAGGCCCTGGCACTGCTCAGGATCAGAAGGCTGCAGCAGTGACACAACCAGGTACTGACCAGGAGCATTGGCCAGTAGCTCCACTCGAGTGCCTGGACACTGCTGGGCTGCCCCACTCTCCATCCTGTCCCGGGGTTCCCTGTGCCCCCCCGAGTGTCCATCACAACCTTGGCATCAGTGCCACCCCTCATGGCAGAGGAGGAACAGCTGGTCCCATGAGTTTCTTTGGCATGAGAGCCTTTGCACCATGGAAGAGCTGCAGGTGCATGCACGAGGTCTTTCAGGTGTGTGACCTGCTTGGTCCCAGCCTCTTGGCACCACTGACTGTCTTTCCCCATCTTCCCTCAGGGAAAGGTAATGCAAAACCTTCAACTGCCGAGCCCCTGAATCCATGGAAGTTTCAGGAAGAGTTTCTTCACAGAAAGGATGGTCAGGCATTGGAAGGGGTGGCCCAGGGATGTGGTGGCATCCCCATCCCTGGAGATGTCCAAGGAACACCTGGACATGGCACTCAGTGCTGGGCTGGGTGACAAGGGGGGATTGGGCACAGGCTGGACTCTGGTCTTGGAAGTCTTCTTCAGCCTAAAGGATTCCGTGGTTCCTCCTGGCCTTTAACAGGAGCACAGGCAGCACTTACAGCCATTCTGTCCAGAGCCATCCTGCAGCACATCCCTCTGCCCCAGCCCCAGGGATGCTCCTTTGCTGTGGTTTGAGGGGTGGTTTCTTTTACATCTGCACAGCTTTTCTGCAGGAGGCAAAGTTAGATCCCCACTGCAATTGGTGTTTGAGTTCTGTTATTAATTACAGCCCCTGCTCCAATCACACTCATTAGCTGAATGAGCAATAAGGCGCTTTAAGCCTTTATCTGTTGATAATATTCTCCAATGGATCGAGGATGTGTCATTTGACACTGATAAACTAGGCAATATTATGAGCTGAATGTCTTAAATGCTACACAGATGGGGAATATATTAATTTAAGAAAATGTTATTAAGTGTTTAAGGAGTGTAATTATGAGCAGCCTTCTCATTTGACACCTGTGTGCAGTCTTTGCTTGAGAGATAAAGGCAGAGGAATGAGAACTGGAAACCAGCCTTCAAATCTCTCAGCTTTTTTCTCTTTTCAACTTCCTGCCAAATTAATTACTTTCAAGACACAACCAATATTGTGGAGAAGTTTTGACTGAAAACAATACCGGTGTGCAGCCCACAGAAGTCTTCATTTTAATGCCACATTTATTTGGCAATACAAGACACTTCCTGAGAACAGCCAGCTCTGTAGCTCTGTGTGACAGGGACGAGCTGCCAAGGAGGCGGCAAAGCTCCGGACAGCTCAGACCGTCACCAGGCTGGGGCTGTGCCAGGGGACCCTGCCAGGCATGGGCAGCTGCAGGATCTGCTGGAATCAATGGGGAGAGGAGGGAAAATTCATCTTATTATATTGTAGCCAATTCAAAGTTAGTTGTCTGATTCTAAATGAAAAAAGAAAAAAAGGCTCTGGGAAGACCTTGGAGCATCATCCAGGATCTAAAGGGGCTCCAGGAGAGCTGGAGAGGGACTTTGGATAAGGGAAAATGGATTCCCACTGCCAGAAGGAAGGGCTAGATGGGATATGGGAAGGAATTGGTGGCTGGGAGGGTGGGCAGGCCCTGGCACAGGGTGCCCAGAGAAGCTGGGGCTGCCCCTGGATCTCTGGAAGTGTCCAAGGCCAGGTTGGACAGGACTTGGAGCACCCTGGACTGCTGGGAGGTGTCCCTGCCCATGGCAGAGGGGTTGGAATTCAGTAATTTTTAAGATCCCTTGCAACCCAATTTGCAGAGGGCAACTGAGTGTCTGCAGTGAGGTCTTCCTCCTAAGGTTGGCTCTGAGGGATGCTGTGGGAGGTCCAGGAGGAGCTGGGATGGTGGAAGGCAGCTGTTTCCTTCAGGAGAGAGTGGGAGAACCCCTGGCCATTGCTCTTATTGCCTTTACACTTTGCAAAGTTGGTTGTCTGAGTCCTAATTGCACATCCAGGCAGTGTCACCAACACAGATTCATCCCAGTTGTCATCATTTTCCACTGTGACACCTTCAGGGAATGCATGTCCCACTCCATCCACCACAGCAGGAGGCCAGGGGAGGAATTTCAGAGAATCCCAGAATGGTTTGGGTTGCTGTTCAACAGAGGGACTGTGCAACATAAAACTGGGGCAGGATGGAAGGACACTGCACTGCATCCTGCATTCCATGGAGAACTGCTGAATCCTGGGCTCCCACTACTGGGCTGTCAATGTCCCTTTATGCAAAATATGCCTGAATCCACTGCTCCTCTGCAGGTGGCCTTGCTGGGCTCCTGAGCAGTTCCAGAGAAGTTCCAGAGGAGATTCATGTTCAGGCGAAGTCTTCTGTAAGCAGGCTTTGTGGAAAGGTGGTAACTGGCAACCAGGACATGTTCCCCTGTAATTCTACTGCATTAATCCCTGGAGAACCTTCATCTGGAATAATGTATGTACCTGTGCAGGGGGAAAAATCAGATGGAAACTGATGTCACCTGGGTACAAGCTGACAAAGAGAATGGATGGAGTATTTTACAGGGGACAGTAAAAAGTTTCTGACTTGTTTAGCACAGCAAAAAGTGGTTGAACCACAGATATGATTGACAGCTGTGAACACATCAGGACTAGTCATGAGGAGAAGGACAGAACTATTGGAGCAAAAAGGACAGCTGGGAGGAAAGCCCCCAAGGAGCCACGGGCAAAGGGTCCTACTCTAACTCCCTGGGAACTGGAGGTTTTTCATCCACACAGTGTCATTTTCTGCAGGCAGTACCAGCACTGCCTGAGCTAAGGATGCAGCCAAGGTTCTCTGCCCAAACCACTTTATTTACAAGAATCTAGGCTAACATTGGTGGATTTTGCAAGCTGTTTATAGCTTTCCCTGGAAAAATCCTACTCTTGGCGCATTTGTTTTCAATGTAATGTTCTCTTTCATGTTAAGATTTGTAAATATCAATATAAGCTTTGACACAGTGCATGTTACCATTGTTAAAAATAAACTGTAATTTTAAAAACCTAAAATACATCTATCTATTTAATAGTACCAAATTATCACTGTGAATGTCCCTTTTCACTTTTATTGGCTCTTCTGGAGCCATTTTCCCGCACTCTCACTCCCCTCACGCAGCAAGAGGAGGTTCAGTGTGTCCCTTGGCGAGGTGAGCTGAGGCTCTGCCCTGCAGAGTCGTGCTGAAGGAACCTGTCAGCATTCCTGGGGATCCTCCTGCTGGGAAGGACACGGACCTTTAGCAGCTGGTTTAAATTGGAGTGGTTTTACACACAGGAAAATCTCCCTGTGTTTGCACAAACACCAACCCCCGGGTCCTCCTCCAGTGGGCAGTTCCATTTATAGCACATCCAAACCCAGGAAAAAAATAGAGTTCAGGGCTTCATTCTACTTCATTCATCCAGTTAACATGTAGGAAATATTGAATTCCTTTATAGGCTTGAGTTTTCAGACGTGGATGCTGAGCATTTTCATCCTTTCCTCTTCCTTGTGAATAATGACAGGCAAGCAGAGGGGTCCCAAGGACATTTTAACCCTGGACTTAATGGCAGTTGCTATTCAAAACCAGTGGTTTGTTTATTTTTTAGCTCTTTATTTGTGTTTCAAACCCATTGTCTATGAAATAAACCACAAGAGTCAATGTTTCAGCCTTCCTCTCTGCCAGGTGCTAATGGAAAGCAGGAACACTTGGGATGTGCATTTCAATTGACACCAGCAACACGATTTTTGTCAAACTACTTTGTGTCAAGCACATAAATAAACATGTGCATGGGGAAAAGTTTCAATATTTCAACACTGGTTTCTTTTTGCAATTTCAAAGATGCAAGTCTGAAACGTTCCTGTGAGGAAATTTGGGTGAGGAGATATCGGAAGTACAAGAAATGTGCATTTTCTGAAAAATGCATTATAGAAAAAATTGCAGAGTTTCAACAAAATTGTCATGTCAACTCACATCCCTCAGTTCCTTTGAAACTTCAGGAAAAAAATCTAAACAAAATCATTCCCCAAATCGTGCTTCCCAAACCTCAGTGCAAGGGTTGCTTCCCCACCAGCTCATCTTTTAATGGCAGTGGGAAAAGCTTCGGAGCATCACCCTTGGTGCTCCTCGGTGTGGAGCTGCAGAAATCAGCACAGTGCCAGGGACATTAGAGGAGAACAAGGTTGTCCAACCCCAGCCTCCAACAGCAAAGCCCCCAGGGGTTTCCATCAGCTCTGACTGGCCCTGCGTGCTCCATCTCTGCAGAGCAATTCCTTACACAGACAGTTCCAGGATGAGCCGACCAGGGCTCATCCGGATCGACTTGTAGTTCCTCTCCAGGAACTCATAGCTGAAATACAAATTCAAGCTGAATAAAACATGAAAAAAAAATCTTTAAAAACTGCCACTGAAGCATAGAAACCTCTTTTCTTCCTGAATTATTCTGGCAGAGTAATGAGAACACTGTGCTGGCCCCCAGCTTGCCCATGCCTGCCCTCATCCTGTGGCAGACCCCACATGCTGCCATGACAGTGCCCACGTCCCTGGTGTCCCCACAGTGCCCACTGCTCTCCAGAGTAGGAGTGAGCACAGGGGACATGGTCAGCAGCCCAGATAGAGCTGGGCTCTGTTCACTGGGCCCTCTCTTCACACAGCCAGTCCTTGCCCTTGTGCACAGCAGAGCAGGAGGACTGAAAAGTCACCCCAACCCACATGTGCATGTGCAGGGCATGGCAGACACTGAGAGGATCCCAGCTGGATCACATAATCCTGTTTTGTCCTCATAAGGGGTCACGGGAAGGGTGTGGTGTGGATTGCAGGGTTGGAGTTCTGCACACTCAGTGTTTCTCATCTGCTGGTGGAAGAACCAGCATGAGCTACATGGGGAACAGGGCTGTGAACATGAGAGCCCTGAATCAGAGAATCCCAGACTAGTTTGAGTGGGAAGGGAGCTTGAAGACCATCTTGTTCCACAGCCTGCCATGGGCAGGGACACCTTCCACTAGCCCAGGTTGCTCCAAGCCCTGTCCAACCTGGCCTTGGATCAGGGACTTCCAGGGATCCAGGGGCAGCCACAGCTTCTCTGGGCACCCTGTGCCAAGCATGCCCACCCTCACAGCCAAGAATTACTTGCCAATATCCCATCTAACTGGCCTCTGCCTGTGAATCCATTGCCCCTTGTCCCGCCACTCCCCACTCCAGGCTCTTGCTAAAAGCCCCTCTCCAGCCCTCCTGTATTCTCCATCTAAGTAAGGATGTGTTGTGGTGAGCAACAGGTGGGCTGTGCTAGAGACTCCTGCCAGGGAGTTGCAGAGAGTGAGAAGGTCCCCCCTGAGCCTCCTTTCCTCCAGGCTAAGCCCCCCCAGATCCTTGAGCCACTCCTCTCATGGCTTACTCTCTAGACCTGTCTCCAAATACCTCTCCAAAACACCTCCAAACTCCAGCGACAGGGACACAGCTGATCCCCAGCACTGCCCATGCCCACGGATCCCTGGAGGGAGTGTGGAGCTTGGCAGGACCCGAGGCAGGCAGCACACAGTGTACACAAGGAGACTGAACTAAAGGCAACAGCACTGAAATAAATGGCAGGTTCAATTGCTCTACTTTATTAGATGCTGACAAGAGAACATAAATCCCTATCTGCAAAAACTGGTTATGTGCATTTGGACAACTGAATAAGGAGGCCTGAAATATTGTTCTATTTACTTTCAAAGCACAGAACCAAAACACTCTTTGTTGCCTCATAAAATGCAGCATAGTGAAGTTAATACCTCTTTGCCAGCAGCTTTTTGCTCCCTCTTGCCAGAGCCAGTGTCCCTTTGTGAGGCTGTGCCATCAATCCCGAGCCTGCAAGGCTCTGGGGTTTGTGAACGTGCTTCCTTGAGCCAGGTCTGAAATCAGTGCAGATTATTTGTCCCACCACGGGGCTGTCTCTCAGCAGGCACTGGCTGACACCAGCACTGTGCAATGGCACAGAGGGCATTTCAAACCACTGACCTGCCCTTTCTGAGGGCTCTTGCCCCTAAACCGCACAATGGAAGGCAGAGATTGAGGGGTGCTGGACACCCTTCTGGGTGAGGGCACAACGCAAAAGAGGCTCCACCCTCAGGGGTTCAGATGGTTAAAGGTTCATCCACATTTGGGATTGTCCAGCCTGGAGAAAAGGAGGCTCAGGAGGGACCTTCTGGTTCTGCAAGTCCCTGCCAGGAGGGGGGAGCCGGGGGGGGTTCGGGCTCTGCTCCCAGGAAACAGGGACAGGAGCAGAGGGAGGTTCAGGGGGGACAGCAGGAGGAATTTGTGCC
>JAWWEW010000165.1:62824874-62836338 GCA_035583185.1 Anabacerthia variegaticeps
GCCCAAGGCAGGAGTGGCCGTGGCACTCAGAGCTCTGGGCTGGGGGACAAGGTGGGCATGGGGCACAGGGTGGGCTCCATGGTCTTAGAGCTCTTTTCCAAGCTCAGTGATTCTGGGATTCTGCCCTCACAGCATCGCTGGCGATTCCACCTTCACTGCAGCACAGAGATAAGTGGCAGAGCCTGCAGTGCCCTGTGCTGTGGATTCGGTCCCTGCCTATCTTAGTTTTTCAACCCAGTTATTCAACCCAGTTATTTTTGGGAAGCCCTTGGGACAGATTCGGGCTGCAAATTCAACAGTAGAGTCACACAAACGTGTCCCACTTGTCTCACCCGGGAGCGAGCACGGCGGAGCGCTCGCGTGGAACTCAGAATCAATGATTTATTCAGCATAAGTGATTTATTTTATTCTGCTCCTTTAATAGCCAAAAGCGAAACTTTCTGTCTTCAGAGGTACTCAGCTCAGTGCTGGGGTTGGTTTTTTTCAAATACAAATAATCCCGAAGTGCTGCTTGCTGACAACAGACAGGACATGGCTGATAACACTCCCTTGGCTCCACCGTGGGACAGGCAATCAAAGGGGCCCAAATTTGCTTTCTGAGAGCTCCGTGCAAGGAGATGTTCGCTCACATTTCCTTAGTATGCAAACATTAAATAGCAGGCACTTGGCAAATTAAAATATTTATGAAATTCCAGCTCTGAAATGGAAAGCAGACGTGTCTTTTTTCTGTACCTTTAGGAAAAAACTCAAGCTGATCCAGACATTATGTGAGGAATTGAGCTTCTATTCCCAGCCTTGTCCCTTCGTCCAGGCACAACAGCTCCTGTAATTCTTACACTGAATTTTGCAAACCTTCACTCATCAGTTTTCATTGATTCTTGTGGGCACAAAGCATAGCCAGTACTTCCCAAACCTCCAAATTGCTATCTCATTAGCAGCTCAGCATGGTGTGCCTTGTGCATACCAAATGAGGTGGTGTGCCTGTGCATCACACTTCCTTTCCATATATTTCCATAGAAACATTCAAAGCACAGTTATTTTTGAGATTGCTTTTCTCCCTTGTTGTCTGTCCCCCCTTGTTACAGTAGCAGGGTGATTAAAGGGTGCCCACATTCCTAATTTTTCCCTTCAGCTGAGTTCCAGCAGTGACAGATCTTCAAGCACAACTGAAAGCCAGAGAGAGACCATGGAAAGGGGCAAAGACAGTCTAACAGAATAAACAAAATAGTGGAATTTTCTTCATTAAAATGCTACCCTGAGACAAAGGCAGGACCATTAGAGGGATGAAACCCTGTGGAGAGCAGGATCAGGGCACAGTGCAGAGGATACAGAGCCTCCCCAGAAAAGTGTGGGGAAAGTCCTAAAGTATGTGAAAAATAAAAAGATTGTACCCTTAGCAAAATGTGAACCTGAGTCATTGGTAATGAGCTGACTCTCAGCTCTCCAGCTCCAATGGAAAGCTCATTGCTTTATATAATTGGAAGTGTCATATTCAATAGCACTTTCTGAACTTTTTTTTTTTTTTTAAGAGAATTCACAATAATTTGTTGCAATAGAGCCCCATTGATTCCTCTTTGGAGCTATAGATCTGGTAATTAGACATAATGAAAAGCAGAGGAGGGAGAAGGATGTAAAACTTCTAAAGCTATAGAGCCGTCGTCACCTATTGTGGTGCTTGTATCGATTCTCTTCATGGTACAGAAACCTGGAACTCTTAGGAGCAACAACAGTGGCACTTCAGGTGCTTCAATGTCTCTGGGAGCACGAGAAGAAAAATGTGGGTTTAGTGCTAGCTGGGCTGTGACAGAGCGAAAGGCTGAGCAGGCAGAAGGGGTGAAGGAGGGGGACGTGGGGACAGGCCAGGTGCCACCCTTCCATGCCAGCTCCGCTGAGCGAGGGATGAAGGAGAGCAGCTGATGGGTCCCTCAGAGATGACTTTTTCTCTGCCTTCCCACTGATATCAGAGGTTGACTCATTTCAGTCCTTTTTCAACTTGATTTTGCAGCTGCTCTTGGGCACAGCTTCAGAGGTGGAGGAGGAGAGAGGAGAGGAAAGAGCAGCATCAGCTCTCTGCCTCTTTGCCCCAGTGTTTCCCTCACATCCTCCACCAGGTAGATGGAAGTGACCCCAGGACTGCCCCAGATGTCATCCTGCTCTCACGTGTTGGAATTCATTTCTGATACCAGAACCACAGAGCCCAGCAGCCTCTCACTCCCTTTCTTTCTTTTTATACCTCCTTTCTTCCAAAGAAAAAGGCTTGAATTCAAGAGTTTTTCACATCTTGGCTGTTACACTGAAGTGCTAAAACCCTCCCTCCGACAGGCTGATCCCCCTTTTGATCACCCTGCAGCAGGAGGAGTAAAACCCACGGAGTAACAGAGAGTTCCACAGCTCTTCTCTGCCGAGAGCATTCTCCAAAGGGGAATAAAGGATCTGAAATGGCTGAGATGGTGTTCCCGGAGGAAGGCAGGCATGTCCTGGTAAGGTAGAGATCTCTGAGGAAGCTCTGAAGAGGCTCTTTGGGTACTTCTTCATGTGCAGGGCTTAAAATGCCCTTTCAGCAAAAGGGATTAGAAGAAATTTCTTCCAAGGCAAGGTTTTCCACATTTGACTCCTGAACATTTCAGGCATCTCCCGCTGCTGTGTATGCCCAGCTGTACCCACACCTGAGGCAGCCTCTGTGCAAGTGTTGCCTGCAATTAAACTGGGCTCCAGTTAGAGACACTGTAGCTGCTGCCCATTACCTTGTAGTTAATGATTTTCAAAGGCAACCCCTTCAAACAACTCCAGTCCATTAGGGAAGGAGGAGATGGTGGGATGAGAGCATGTTGTGCCATGCTGGGCTGCATGCATGGCTGATCCAAGCTCTGACTGGCTCTTGTATGAAACGAATCACAAAATCCAAGACTGTTTTGGGTCGGAAGGGACCTTAAGATCACCCAGGTCCATCCCCTGCCATGGGCAGGGACAACTTCCACTAGACGAGTTTGCTCCAAGCCCCGTCCAACCTGGCCTTGAAATGGAGGAACATGCAAGCCAGATGTGAACAGAAAAGCACTTCAGTAAGTATGTTCTTCTTGCACAAATTCACAGGGAACTCCTTTGGAAACACTCCCTTCTTCTTACAGGGGAACTCAGTCCGTGCTCATCAAGCACAAAGCATCACAAAACGTTTTAAGCAGCTGAGACATTCAGTGCGAGACTTCACATCGGGAATGCAGGATGTGTGAAACCGGCTCGAAATAGGACCAAAAAAGGAAGAGCTGTTCTATTCCCCAGGGTCTACCACCGTGTTCTCAGGCTCTGCAACTTTTCAGCATTTCTGATAGGGAGCATTATAAATATTCATACAGACACTCATAGGCTAAAATTAAATGAGCTCGTCAGGGTTATTTTTAGTATAATGGACGTAGGCAATAAGAAAATCCCAGGCCAGTGACTACATGGGTCGGGGTAACAGTGATGCCTTTTCCCCCTATTTCAGACAGTGGTGGGGAATGGAAATTAAAAACATTTAGGCAGAGAAGCGTGTTGAGAGGAGGCAGCGAGAGGGCCTGGGGGTGACAGGCGTGTTTCTCAGCAGAGCCCCCGCTCAGATCAGAGCTGGGCCCGGCTCTGATGAATAAATTCATCTGTCATATGGATGAGACACTCCTGTGCTGGGAGAGAGCAGTGGGGGAAGAAGAGAGCTGGGGAGCCCCGGGGTGTGAGGGACAGGAATGAATCCACAGCTCAACACAAACAGGTGAAATTACCCACGGGGTTGGGGCAGGGGAGGAAGCCCCTGGTACAGAATGGGATGGAGCCCTCTGAAGTGCTCATTTCCTGGCTGGAAAAGGATCTCTGAGTTACTGCTCTGAAAAGGGTGGGTGATGGATCTGCTGTGACTGCCGAAATGCATAAAGTCAGGTGTGGAAAGGGAAATATGGAGGTTGAAAAGCAGAAAGGGTGTTCTTGATGCACATATGGGTGCAGGAGGGCTGCAAGTCCAAGGAACATTGTGGGAGCTCAGGAGAGAGGAGGGGCAACTCCAGGGGGAGGTGATGCATCAGCACGGAGCTGGAGGGAGCACACAGAAGGCTTTTCCTGGGGATGCTTGTTTCCATTTGTTCCATTCCTACATTTCCTTTCTATAAAATGAATCCCTTAGAGCATTCCCAGCACTGCAGGGCCATGAAGCCTTTGCTCCAGCACAGCACGGCAGCCACAATTACTCGGATTCAGCCAGGGATTCCTTTTTCCTGCTCCGGTGCTTTTAGTTTTAATCTTTTACAATTCGTGGAAGCATCTTTAAAGGCATGAACTCCTGGGATGCTTTAAAAAGCCGTGCCCAGCTCGCAGTGGGCGGCTGCCTTCTGCAGGTGCTGCGGGGACACGGAGCTGCTCCGGCTGCCAGGAGGGAGCTTTGGGGAGGTGTTGGTGTTCAACAAACCTCCAGAAAAGGGAAAGGTCCACCTTCTGCTCATTTTAAATACATCTTCAAAATCTGCTGGGAGAATGAGCACTCCCTACGTCGCTGAGGTGGGGCTCTGGGTTATGGGGGGTGTCAGGAGTGCCCTGAATACACACTGGGGCATGGAGGGATGGAAAACCTCTCCTGTGAGAAAGGGCTGAGAGAGCTGGGATTGTTTGGCCTGGAAAAGAAAGGGTCTGGGGTGACCTTATTGAAGTCTTTAAGTACCTAAAGGGGCTCCAAGAGAGTTGGAGAGGGACTTTGGACAAGTGGATAGAGGGACGGGACAAGGGGGAATGGATTCCCACTGCCAGAGGGCAAAGTTCTGTGGGATATTGGGAAGGAATTCTTGGCTGTAGGGAGGCCTTGGCACAGGGTGCCCAGAGATGCTGTGGCTTCCCCCAGATCCCTGGAAGTGTCCCAGACCAGGCTGGATGGGGCTTGGAGCACCCTGGGCTGGTGGAGGCTCTGCCAGGGTGGTGCAGGGTGACCCCCCAGCCCGGGCCATGTGATGTTCCCAGGGATGCTGGTGAGGCTGGAGTGCTGCTGGTGGCCCTGGAATGTCATCATTATTTCCCTGTACCCAACGACTTTCAATGCCTGGATTTAGCACACGCCCTTCACTGCTGTGTCAAAGCACAGAAGTGCCTTTGCCTTTCAGTTCATGATTCAGGTTTCTTTCTTTTTTGACATAATGTGACATAATTCAATGTACTGGGTGCAATTATATACAGTTTGATTGTGGCTGGTGTGTCACTCAGGGCAATTATTTCTTCTTAAGAGTAGTAATTGATACTCTGAGTTGCCAAAGATAAGAAATCCAGCAGTAAGCAGAGCCATTTGTCATCCCTGCAGCCTCGATAAATAATAATTGAACTGACTGCCTGTATTGACAAACAGAGAGGCAGCTCTGATCCCAGGGAAGTGCTAAAAACCTAAAAGGCAGTGTGTTTTTGAGGGAATGCCATTTAGCCACAGATAAGTCTCCCTCTTCTGAGGAACGTTTCTTTTTACTCAAAAAGCCAGTGATATCAAATGGGAGGTTCTTCAGAGCTTTATCCAATAATGCTTTATATTTATTTATTAATATATAACATTGCTTCTTCTCATTCATAGGCAATCTCCTTCATCTTAGAAGAAAAAATCATTATGTAGATAAAAACAAACAAAGTAACTTTTGACTTGGCAAACAGCCCTTCCATGTTATTTTTGCAGATCCAGCTGGGATAAAGGCCTGGTCAATGTGGTGGGTGGGCTATGTCCCCCTGGCAGATACTCAGGCAGGGGAGAGGGTGGAGGTCCCAGCACTGGAGCCCTCGAGACCTCCATAGACACCTGTCCAGTCCCAACCAGTTCTGTCCCATTCAGTCTCATTAAATGAGTTTGGGTTCATGGTTATGGTTGGACAGGAGAGGTCCCACCTCCACTGGTTGCACATGTCACACAGAACTGAACTGGTGCACAGGGAAATGCTTTACTTTGCCCTTCTTATGGTTTTTTTAAAATCATCTACTAGAGCTTTAAACAGGCAGTGAACTTAAATACCAAAAAATAACCACCCTGCTATTCCCTCAGGTAAGAGGCACCTGTTTTGATACACAGATTTTGAATTTCCAGTATTTGGGGGTTGCCCAGAGGAGCTGGGGCTGCCCCTGGATCCCTGGAAGTGTCCAAGGCCAGGCTGGACAGGGCTTGGAGCACCCTGGGCTGGTGGGAGGTGTCCCTGCCCATGGCAGGGGGTGCAACAGGATGGATTTTACCGTCCCTTCTCAGCCAATTCACTCTGTGATTCTAACTGAATTCAAAAGTAAACATTGAATATCCTAAAGAGAATGACCATTCCAGGAAGAGTTCTTCCCATGGAACAGGTCCACGTGGCTCCTGCATATCCTTCTCACTCCCATTCCCTGAAAACATTCACTTCCAAACACCTGGCCAGGATGGTTTTTAGGACAGCTGGGTTATTCCAGTGCATAAAATTTTGTGCCTCAGTGTTCACAGCGTTACCCAGGATTCCTCACCTGGTTTTCCACTCCCAGCTGGTAATTCCTGTTCTGGAAAGGAGTTGGTGAGAGAGAGCCGAGGCTGCCACTGCCCTCGGCAGCCATGGAGATGTTTCTCATCCCCACGAGTGAGAACAAGTGGAGATTGAGTGCCGACCATAGGGAAACACAATTAATATTTTATGAGCTATTAAACATTTATTAATCATTCATATGCAGATGATTAAAAAATTAATACAAAACCTGAGAATGATTTAGGAAGGAGTGAGTTTATGCTGACAGATGCGAGGAGCTGCGGGAAGGGGAGGGTGGGTGAAGGAGATGACACTGAAGTCCTCTGGGACCAATCCTGTCTGCTTTGCAAACATCAAAGAAGCCAAATCCAACAGGGCCTCACATCCTCGAGCCCCAGGAGTGAGCTGGAGGGGCAGGCAGGGAGAGACAGGGACAGGCAGGGTCATTTAGGGACAGGCAGGAGCAAGCCTCTGGCAAGGACACAGCATTGATCCTGCTTCTAATTAAACCCACCGAAATATAATTGAAATAACCAGAAGAGCTTGAACTTTCCCTTGCCTTGCCTTGCCTTCCCTTCCTTTCCCTTTCCTTCCTTTCCCCTCCCGAAGGTGTGTGAAGAGCAACAAGGGCAGTTCTGTCTCTTCTTTCTCACTGCATTTCCAATTTCTCCATTTTTAGTATGAATAGGAGAAGATTTGTGTTTTTCTTCCCATCTGACACGGGCTGTACCCAGGGAAGGCTTTCGTGTAACCTGATCCCAGGAGATAAACCTCTCGGAGCTCAGAGTCTGCATTCTGTGCTCATTCCAAGTTATTCTTGATAGTCCTACTCTTTGCATTGCAAAAGGAAAGAGCTGCAGCAGATAGTTGTTGGTTCCGCAGCGCGGGCGGTTCCGGGGGCTCCACAGGTGACTGTGGAGCCTTCCCAGGTACAGCCCGACTTCAGCTAGTTTGGGAACATCAAAGGGAGCAGTGCTGCTGTTGGCTGCCAGAGCTGGGCACTGACCTTTCAGAGAGCAACGCGGTCCCTCAGCCCTGCCCGGGCACCGTCAGCACGATCTGGGACCAGGCGATACAGAAATGGCTCCAAAACAACCACCAGAGTCTGCTCCTCCTTTCCAAGGAACAGACTTTTTTCCCTACTTTTCATTGGAAAAAGCACAAAATAAAGAGGTGAATGGCACAAATCTCAAACCAGGATAGAATGAATCAGAGAATCCCAGACTGGTTTGGGTGGGAAGGGTCCTTAAAGCTCATCTAATTCCAACCCCCTGCCATGGGCAGGGACACCTTCCACGAGCCCAAGTTGCTCCAAGCCCTGTCCAACCTGGCCTTGTGAAAATTCTTAGGAAACAGATTTCACTTTTCTCAGGACACAGATTTTACAGAAAACTTTGCAACAAATAGTACATTTCTTCATTTAGAATGTTCTGGCTCTTTTCCATTTCCCCTTGTAGCTTTGGGAAAGGGAAGGATGTTTGCGTGTTTCCCCGTGTAAAACTTCCAGTCCTAATCACACACACACACACAAAAAAAAAACAAAACAAAACAAAAAAAAAGAGGGGGAAGATACCATGAATGAGACTAAAATCTTCCCTTTTTATCTGAATAACATTGAGTTGCTGATCATTCTCGCTTCACAGAACTGCACAGAGAGCAATCCTGTGGAACCCACTGCCCAGTTGCCCCCAGTGGCAGGTGAAATGGAGCCAGACTGAACCTTGGTAGTTCTGGTTACAATTATGAGAAAACTGATTCTATGTGTCCATTTCTGTGGGCAGTAATGACAATTTATTCATCTTTAATCACTGTCTTCTATCAAAATTTCTTCAGCGTGACGCATGAGCATCTGTTACAGCAGCTCCACATTGTGCTTCTGGAAACTCCACAATAAATGGGTTTAATTGTATTGAAAATGATGGCAATAATTCAGGTATGTACAATATGCACACAATGCTACTGATTATACAAAAGGTATTTCTAATATTGTATTTGTTAATTCATTCCCTCTGGAATGGCAGTGCCAGCACCCAGTGTGTGGTGGGGGGACTCAGAGTTGGGGCAAGGAGATGTTGTCTCTGCAGTAAAACAACACTGACCTTTTTCCTGCCTTAGTGCTCCTTCTGCTGTGACACATAGATTTGATTTCACAGTTTTGGAGGAAATTGCATCAATATTTAAACTAACTCTGCAAAGTTGCTTTGAAAATGTAAATTCCCTTTCTTCCCCCCATCAGTGATGCACCAGCCTCACTCTGAAGGGATGGAACAGCTGGGAGCAGTGGTGACAATTCCCTGCCTGGCACAGTAGGTGTGTGTCCTCCAGAAACTCCTCCAAGTGACTTGGATTAACAGGTACAAGACTCTAAAAGTGATAGGAGGAGACGAAACAGCCTCAAGTTGTGTCATGGAGGTTTAGGTTGGATATTAGGGAAATTTGTCCATGGAAAGGGCTTGTCCAACCCTGGCACAGCTGTCCAGGGCAGGGGTGGAGTCTCCATCCCTAGAGGGGTTTAAAAACCACGTGGATGTGGCACCTGGGGACATGCATTAGTAGTGTGACCCCTGAGGCAGCCCAATTTAAACATGTTACTCCTTCAAAACACGGCTGAAAGGCCTCTCTTGCTTTGCTCCCAGCTTCTGGAATGGGAATCTGAGAATCAGGCTCCCTGTGGGAGCAAAATTTCCCCCTACAGTCCCCAGAGTTGGTATTGGATGGAAGTCAGCACCACATGCCCTAATTGTGCTGTGGGTGAAATGTGCAAAGGGGCACAGCAGGGCAGGAAATGCAATTTCAGTTTAGGCTTTTGAACTGAAGCTTAATTATATCCCAGAATTTACTCTGCCCTTCACATGGGGGTCTAGATAGATCAAGATTAATTATGCTGTGGAGATCTCTCCCCCTCTGACCGAACTCTCTCTCTCTCTTTAACTGGTTACCTGTGTATTTTGACCAGGCAATAAACCATTTTCTGAGGACAGGAAAACTCCAATCTCTCTTTGCTATTAGCAGGACGAGTTTTTCTGTACTGGGAAGGTTCATCAATTACACCAACATAATTACCATATAACCATACTCCAGTAATTATTTCACTATAGCTCTTCCTGTAGTGACTGCTATTGAATAAAGCAGCTTTTCCAATATACCTTAAATCTATTCCTCAGCAACACCAACTAAATCAAAACGTGTCCTGTTACTGAAGAACAAATACTTTGTGTTGGGAATTATGCTGGGGAAGGCAAAGCTGCTCAGCTGTGATGTTAATGCAGGTTCCTGGCAGTAAACCAGGACCAGGTAAAGCCCCCAAGGCAGTGCCAGTGGCTCCTCACAGCCCCCTCAGGATGCCTGAGGAGGGGGAGACCCCTGACCTGGGCTGAGCTGGGACCTGGTCTGGGCTGAGCATGACTCCAATCCTGTCAGGGCTCAAGGAGTGTTTGAACAAGGCTCTCAGGCACATGGTGGGACTGGGGAGTCCTGGGCAGGGCCATGAGATGGACTGGATGACCCTTGTGGGTCTGTTCCAACACAAGATATTCTGTGAATCTGTTATTCTATGATTTCCTGCCAGAGAAGACACAGTCTGGTCTCTGTTGTTGTTGTTGTAATTAGAGCATCTCCTCTTTCAACAGCTTATAAGGGAGAAGAGACCACCCAGGGACACCTGCTGGCCATGCCTGAGATGGGTCTGGTCCCTATGTCTGGAAGGTGGCAAGCCATTCTTTGGTTTGGGATCAAGGGCTGATCTTGGGTCCCTGCAGCTAAGGGACAGGGGGGCAGGAAATGGAGCCTGGGGAAGCTCTGCATTTCATCTCACTGATCCTTCTCTGAGGCAACCAGACCCACCAGACCTCATGAGGAGGAGCTGGAAGGTTTAGTGATAGAGGTGTGTGCTGCTTACACCCACTCCTGCCAGGTGCAGGGGCTCGTGGGACACTGAGCGGGGGACAAGCTTAGGAAAACTCACCTGCAGGAGCCGATGAACCAACAAAGGGCAGGATCAAAGCCTGCTGTAGGCTGAGCCTTCACAAAGAAAATCCTACACAGGGCTTTCCACATCCCCCA
The DNA here is from genome assembly GCA_035583185.1 of Anabacerthia variegaticeps. Classification (NCBI taxonomy): domain Eukaryota; kingdom Metazoa; phylum Chordata; class Aves; order Passeriformes; family Furnariidae; genus Anabacerthia; species Anabacerthia variegaticeps. Next base: position 62,835,407 of record JAWWEW010000165.1, read on the forward strand.
AAGCCACCTGGCTCTCCTGTGCCAGGCGTCCAACCCATCTGGGACTGCACAGCACCAGTGGCCTGTCTGTACCTCCATATGTCCTGTCAGGCCCCAGTTCAGCAGGAGTTGAAGCCTGGGAGATGTTGAAGCCTGGGAGATTCCTCCTCAGCCTCAGCAGTCCCTCCTGACATTTGCAGTCACCATTATTTGCAGCGCTCCCTTGCAATAAAATAAATGGTTTAAACGCCGTTTCCTTTTGCAATTCATGATACATAAACCAAAGGCAAGTAAAATAAATTTGTCTGAAAAGAATGAATTAACTGCTTATTTCAGGAAAGGTGCACTCAGGTGTTTGACAGAAGCATTTTATTGCTGTCATATCCCACAGGCAGCACTCTGTGTGAAAACACTGAAGCTCAGCTGGGGGTTTGGCCGAGCCCAGTCCAGAGGGCTGGGCAGCTCGGGGGATGTTTGTGGCCACAGGGAGCCAGTTGTGGGACGACAATGACAGCAACACACCCCCATTCCTGGGTGAAGAATCCATCCCCACCCCAGTGAGGAACTCTGCCCCCATGGGGCTCCGCAGCAGCTCTTGGCACCTCTGGGTGCAGCTCTGCTCACACGTGACTTCTTCCTTCTGGCTGACACTGGGGAAAGGTGGAAAAATAAAGCAACTGTCAACCTGTCTGTCCTTGAGAAAACGAAACTCCAGCAAATCAAGATATAACTCTGGGGAAAAGGACACTTTAGCATTGCCATAGTCACTGCTCCACATGAGTTTTTGTGCACTTGGCAGAGAAAATGGGTGTTAAGCCATAAAATTACAGCATGGTTTGGGCTGGAAGGGATCTTACAGCTCATCTCATACCAACTCCCTGCCATGGGCAGGGACACCTCCCACCAGCCCAGGGTGCTCCAAGCCCCATCCAACCTGGCCTTGGACACTTCCA